>VSMD01109486.1:0-160742 GCA_008750895.1 Mirza zaza | reverse complement strand
TAGGAGAGCCTTTTGTTAAGAAACCTCATTCTGTTTACATTTGGGCATTGGAATGCAGCATGTTATATGCATATTTAGAGTCTGTATAGATATTAATCTTTTTCTCTTTGGCCAAAGTTAGAGCCCAGGTTAAGGCAGTTGGTTCTGCTTGTTGGGAAGTTGTCCCCGGGGGGTAAAGGGGATGCTTTCATGATCTGTCTTGGAGGAAATTGTTGCCCCGTATTGGGGCCCTGGAAGGCCTGGACAGTGGCACAGCCCGCTGAGAGGGGAACTGCTTTGGTGGCGCTGCCATCTGTGAGCCATTCAGGGGCACCTGGTATGGGGTTGGTGAGGGAGTCAGGGAGTCATCGATAATATCGGAGCAAGACTGAAAGTCTTCAGGGTGGATTGAATGATTAGAAGGCATAAGAGTGGCCAGGTTAGGTGGTGAGCACCATTGGAAGGAAATGGAAGGCTGCATCAGGGTAGCATGAAGATCTTGAATTCTGGAAGGACAGACAGAAGAAAGAGCTCTGTGACTTAACATATTTTGGAGGTTGTGGGAGGATAAAACTACTAGGGGCTCAAAGAAAGTCCTATTTTGCACTTCTGGGATATGTAGAGAAGCAGTGGCTAGTACCTTCCAGCAGAGCGGCCACCCTTGGTAAAAGGGGTCTAGTTGTTTAGAAAAATAAGTGATTGGTTGTACAGAATCTCCTACAGGTTGGGCCAGTAGGCCCAGGTCCAGGTTTTGGGCACTGTAGGCGTGGAGAGATTTGGAAGCCCCAGTGCGGGGACTCATTGTAGAGACTGTTTGAGTGTCTTGATGGACATACACATATCAGAGGGAAGGAGAAGGGGTTCATATAAGTTTCTCTTTGTAGAATTGTATGAGGGTTTGGCAATTAAGGTGAAATTGGGAATCCATATCCAAAAATACCCTGTGAGGCCAGAAAGGAGAGGAGATCTCTTTTCGTGGCAGGCAAAGGTATTTTTTGAACTGCCTCCTTTCACTCTTTCAGGATTTCCCAGAGTTGGGGCGCTATTAAAAGCCCGAGGTCGTGTACTTTGGGAGACAAGAGTTGGGCCTTGTTCTGAGAGACATGGTGTCCACACTGGGCCAAGAAATTGAGAAAGGAAATAGGTTTATTCCAGCATTCTTGCTGGGAAGGGCTGCAGAGCAGGCGATCATCTACATATTGTAATGGAGAGCTAAAGCCTAGAACAGAGCAGACCAAGGCAGCCTGTAAAGCTTGACCCAAATACTGGGGGCTGTCTCTGAACCCTTGAGGTGGAACTGTCCAGGCCGATTTTTGGAACACGTGTGAGTTGGGATCTGTCCAAGTAAATGCAAATAAAGGTTGAGAACCTGTGTGGATGGGGATGGAAAAGAAGGCATCCTTTAGATAGCAGAGAAAAGGGTGGCAGAAGAGCGCATCTGCAAAAGGAGAGTGTAGGGATTAGGCACCACCGGATGTGCTGGAATCACTGCCGCATTCTCTTAACTGAGGTCCTGAACTAGACGGTAGGAGACATTTGATTATTTGACAGGAAGAATGGGTTGTTACAAGGGGAGTGAATAAAGATAAGGATACCCGCGGAGAGGAGGCGAGAAATAATAGGTTTTATGTCCCTCAGTCCTCGATGACCAAGGGGGTATCAGGGAACAGATACGTAGTGACTGAGGTTCTTCAGGAAAACCCCACACAGGGTCATGATGACAGGCTATGGCTGGATGATCAGTGTCCCAGACTGATGCGTCAGTTTCTGAAAGTGGAATCTCCTCACTTTTTGGAATGCGGGGAATTCCAAATTGGCCCCCAGGTACACTTGGCAGCCCTTGGTTAACTGCAAGGGAGCAAATGGGCAGTTTAGGGCCATTCCAAGGCAGGAGGACTGTTCTGAATTACAGGCATCTCCTGGAACAAGGGAGGTTGATGAGGTGCTTTTGTTGTGATACAACTGTCCTACTGGCCCTTATGGCCTGGTGGCTGTCACGCAGTTGTCCATTAGTGAAGAGGTAGAGACCTCTCACTCCAGGTTGGAAAACAACGTGAATGAAGTCACAAAGTCGTGCCATGGTCTCACTATTGAAACAACCATAAGACCACCCTGACTAAAGATCATGAAAAATAGAGCTTCTGCTGCTAGAAGATGAATTTTGAATGCCTGAGGTTGATATTTAGGTTTGATAGGCTAGAACTTGGGGTATCATTTACAGGGTTTTGAAAGCAGGCATGGAGAGAGAACAAGATTGGACAGAAGGTGATGAGAGCTTCATTAATATAAAGAGACCAAGAGGCTTACAAGTGAGTCATGACTAAGCACAGGGATGTTACTTTGAAAGTAATTCTAGCCTTAATGATCCACTGTTCTCTGTGGAAAGGAAAATACTTGATATTTAAGCACTGGAGGAAAACACAGACACAATTTCTTAATACCAGAGGCTGAGGGAAAATTCTGCACAACAACCTTAATTAGTTGAAAATTCAAAGCAAACTCCATGAATGAAGAGCTTGTACAAGGTTAAGAAAAATACTTCAGCATTACATGCTCACCTGCGCACCACAGGAGCTCAGTTTTTGGAAATGTTCCAGGGACTCTGAGTCAACTAGTTAAAAACAGCTAAATAGAAGAAAGGCTATAGAAAAGAAATAGCTTCTTTTATGTCTAAGTTTGTAGGATTTATTCATTATATGGGTCACTGAGTTTTATTTTCTTAAGTTAATAAATATGCAGAGATTTTATCCAAATCTTTGAAGTTTGTGTTATCCTTACCGTGTAAGGAGCACCTGTTATCAAAGTTACTATCGATACATTCTGTTCCCCCTGGAGACATTCAAACCACAATTCTTAGTCAAATTAAAAAAAAAAAAAAAACTTGTGTGAAATAACCCTTGTCCCTTTTCTGGGTATGCTCTAAGTGCTAATGCCTTTGAGCACCCCAACAACTAACTGCCTCTTGATCCTCAGGAAACCATAATTAGCGCAGCTCTTTGTAAAGCAAGACATTGGAGGTAAAAGGAGTTTGAAACATCAACCTTTAATCTCCCTCTCACCCCACTGCACATTCAGGGCTGGACTTTGGAAATTCAGTTAACTTGGGTAAACTGAGGTTTTCAGTCTTTGTACTAGGCAAAAGATTGTATTTGATTGAGCCCACTAGTGATGTGGGGCGGCACTTTTAGTAAAACACTGGATGCTTCCTGTTTCGATCCCATGGCATGGTTTTGTTGGCAACTCCCCTTCTAGAACATTCTCCCACCCCCTGGCCTTCTTCTCTTTTCTCTACACATATAACCCTCACACAGCGTTCATGCTGCCTAAATCAGCCTGTGGTTTAGGTATTTTTTCATTATCCAGATTAAAAGCTCATTCTCACAGAGATTTGATTAAAACAGGTGTTTTGGTGTTTTTTGTACCCTTAGAAGGCATATCAGAATCACCCAGGAATGTCAGAAACTCTAATGCCTTCCAATTCTGACGGCCCTCATGACGCTAGCATCAGCCTGCTGAGGCTGGCAACACCAGTGAAAAGTACTCCAGAAATGTTAATGGATGTTTTGGGGGGAAAGAAGAGAAGAGGGAGAGGTGGATTTATAAAAAGTTAAACTTTTTACCCAGATAACTTCTAATTAGAATTTCTGGGAGGAGAGTCTTGATGAAGGGAACCTGACATTTTTTAGATGTACTTCACCTGCAAGGAGAAAAAAAAAAAAATGGAGAAAATCAGCGTTACAATCAAACTGTACTTTTTTACCCCACCCCTTTGTTCTGTTGAACAAGGCCTTTGGGGACTTAAGGGAGGGATGCTGAATGTTAAGAATCAGCAATTTGGGGCCCAAGCATAGATTTCTCTGTCTCTTCACCCTTTTCCCTGGAGAAATTGGCTGAAGCTCAAATAGCAAATAATGTCTTGCCTTCCCTGGAGAGAGTCTTGAAGTATGCTCAACCAGTTCTTTTCTTTTGGTTTAAACTGATATAATCGAAACCTCACAAAAAAAGTGCAAGATGAAGATTCAGATGTGGCTCCTGGGAGTTTGGACCTGATTTTTGCAGGGAAATTCCCACTGAACTACTTCTGGAAACTCCCCCGAAATCATTCACTGCCCACCACATTATTTTGACTCCTTATCCCCTCAGCCTCTCCCCACCTGCCCCCACATTGCTGGTGTCCGGATTATATCAGTCTCTCTCAGTAGAGCCCACTCTCAGAGGGGAGAGCTTTGGAGTGGAGGAGCAGGAGAAAACAGGTTTGCCTGGCCTGAAGGTGATGATTAACAGGAAATTCCCCATCGAGAAAACTTATCTCAATGGTTGCCACGACAGAGTCCTTGCCCTGACATCATCTGCCTCACTTGGAAACTTGCTAGAAATGCAGATTCTTGGGCCTCATCCTAGACTTACAGAATCAGATACTGTGGGGCTGGGGCTAAACCATCTCTGTTGTTATTGGCAAGCACTCCAGGCGATTCTGGTGAGTTCTGGGGCAGGCTAAGGTTGGCGAGCCACTGGCTATTTCGTATTTTCTCCTGAGCTGCTTTTATCAAATTTCAGTTATTTTATTTTTTTGCTTGTTTTTTCCTCCATCCTATTACTTTTGCCTAGAGCCTGGATAGGAAAGAGAGAAGCAACCAATCAACAAATAATGACTAACTGAATGAATGAATGAATGAATAAATAAATAAACAAATACTTGCAAAAAACAGAAAAACTGTGTCCATACAAAGGGTAAGTAACGGCTTTTTGCAGGCACTTATATTGATTGAAAAGTTATCTTTGAGCCTCCATATCTGCAACTAGAAAGGTGCAGAGTTTTAAATCAAAAAAGTGGGACTAGTTTGCTCCTAAACTCTCTTGTAATTTTAATTCAATGAATCTCTGAGTTTTTAGGATTAATAAAAAAAAAAAACGGCAGGGAGTAAGAATTATCGGGAATATAGGAAGAAGTGCTGTATTAAGCTATGAAATATGTACATATTTAAAGACAACTTCTCAGATAAAATGATTATGAACCCACATCATGGTTTCATTTCAAACATACAGTTGGACGAAAGGTTGATGAGTGAGCCAAACTTGGAGATTCCTCTCTCTGGTAGAAACATTTGGGCGAGGGGTTGCGGGGAGACACGTTACACTAAAGAACTTTCCGGTTAAAGATTAGGTTAGTCACAAGATGAATTAAAGATGTTGGCAAGTTCCAAAACTGGCAGTCAGCTGAGTGGATCTTCCCAGAAAAAGTCTTTATATATCTTGAAAGTCTATCAGAAAATTGCTCAAGTGTTTTTATCAGGAATTCTAATTATTTTCAGGAAGAGCTGTGAATTACATTTTGCAAAAAGGTTCTTTCTCACAACGGGTTTGGTGGCGATTTTCTTTTTTCTCAGTTTCTAGGCTCATCTCTTCTCACTTTCTCTTTTTCCTTTGTTCACTTTTAATAAGTAATTTTAACTTCCTGAATCTCAATTGTTTCATCTTCAAAGGAGGTATAATAATTTCTTACTCAAATGAAAGAATAACTCTAGAAAAATGAATATTTTTTAGAGTCTTCCAAGCTCTGTGACTGACTAATCAAAATTAATGCATTAAAGGGTAAAAGTGATGTGAAATGTGGTTTTCTATTCTTGGATTCTAATACCAATCATAATATCAAACCCATAGTGGATTTATTTATTCTTTGTCATTTATCTATCAAACATTGACAGTTCCTGCTATGTGCTATGCATGCTCTGTGCATTTTACAAAAATCAACTCCATCCACATGATTACCCTGTGAGGTAAATACAATTATTACCCACATTTTACAGATGATAAAACTGAAACACTGAAAGCTCAAATAGCTAGCTCAGGCTCAACAGTTAATATTTGACAGAGCCTGGATTTGAACTCAAGAAGGTTACTTACTGTGTTCAAGAAACTGTTCACTAGTTGTTATCCTGTCATCCTGCTTGGTTCTCCAAAAATTAGGTTAGGCGTTGTTAGGGATCAAATGGAAATAGATAATCTTAAAGAAGTTGAACTTCAAAGAGCCTCAGTGGAAGGGAATGATGTACCTAGTTCAGATTGTTAAAATTTAAATCATTTCCTCATGTACTGCTGTCTGCTGCCCATTCTGATACCTGTCAACTTAGGTTATAGTTGTCACTCTCTGGATCGAACCTTCTGGACTAGATTGACCCATAGGCCCTGTGATTCACCATTGCTATTTCAGATGATACAGAAAGTTACCCATTTTTAACAAATGTGGGTTCCCTAACCATGTAGAAGCATCGGTCAGAAAGAGTTGTAGCCATATATTGTTGGTCACCTTCGCAGGTTCTCTGTATAGTTTTCATTTTTAAAAAAGGTGTAATATCATAGGATAGAACATACTATTGCTTTGATGTTTTTTAGAACCCCTGCCATTTCCTTGAGGCATAAAAAAAAGAAATCACTTTCCCAGATGGTATGAGGATGAAAGGATCCATGTTGGGGACAGGAAACCAGAGATCTCTGAAGATGTTAAAGGGAAAAAAAAGAATAATGATTAGGTGTAAAGAATAACTAGTTAGTACAAGGCTTCTGCCAGCAAAACTGTTTCTTCAAGTTTGAGATGCTCCAAAGTGAAGCCCTCCTCTTAGACATAGAGATTAAGTGAAAGGAGCCTTACTTCCTGGTACTCTGATACCACATGACTGATCATTTCACATCTACAACCGTGAACAACCCTCAGGCTAGTGGTCCCCACATACTACTATGTACTTGAGAGTATCATTTTCTGAGTGTATCTCCGTGTCAAACACTGTGCTTACGTAGTATCTTATTGGCACCTCTTACAGTTCTATGACACAAGTATTATTCCTATTTTAATGGTAAGGGCCTTGTATTTTAAGTTACTTGCTCCAGCTACACAGTAATTAGGGAAAGTGTGATCCATTCCCCTCTCTGACTCTAATCCAGTGATTGGATGTCTGCTCTTTTAACCTCCTGTATCTCTGAATTATTTTGACTTCTGACATTAGGTGTATTTTTGCTTTCATATTATTCTGACGTTATGCCCAATCTTGTGTTTCCTCCTCTTCTATGGGTGCTTTTGTGAAAATGAGATGTTTCTGTCAGATTGTAGGACACAACTTGTCCTCACTGTGACTCAGGAGAAACTTTACTCCTTTTGAAAGACACTCTGATCACCAGAAGGCTACTACACCCAGTCTTTTCCTCTATAATTAGGTTCCATAAGTTTTTCTATAATGCTGCTTACAATAATAACAGTATTCACAACTGCATCAGAAGAACAAAAATACAGCTGTTATACCTCCAAAGTATTACAGGAATAGAAAGAGAAAAAGTGCAGCTAAGTACCAGTAGTAAAAATGAAATTCTACTCTAAAACTAATAATTCTAAATCAGATAGTCATTTTTGAATTAAAAGACTTTTTTATTACCTTGTTTTAAGAACTTTAACTTTTTTCTATTCATTCCTTCTGTAAAATAAAAAATGGAAAAAAGCTTTAAGCTTTTACTTAGAAGTACATCATGTTTAATATTACAACCATATGATTTTTCCTATTTCTGATTATATACAGAAAATAACATTTGATTCACTCGAATAAGTTTATAGTTTACAAGGATTGCTTATATTGCTGAATGTATTTAAGCTCATTGAAAATATACAGCTTGACATCTTAGAATCTGAGGTATTGACTTTAGGAAATAGTTAGGCCAATTTTTTTAATTCTCATTGGAAGCACTGAATTGAAACATTGTAATCTTCTCTAGAACTATCTTCTATTTCATGTTTCAGCAAAGACTTAATTGTTCTTTGAAGAATTTCTAACTCTAAAAATGGTGGCAATTTATGTTCCAAAGAAATATAATTATCTTGCTCAGAAAAGGGAAGAAACATAGAATTGCCTTTATTTTTAAATTATAATTGCAATCGTGTATTGGCAGCACATGTGAACAATTTAGGCATAAAATTATGATGGGAAAAAACCTGCAACAAAGAGGGAAGTGTGCATAGATAATGATCCTGTGTCAAGTAAAATGAGTTCTACTTATTTATGTATTTATTTATTTAGACATATTAAATGCTAGAGCAGCAATATGAACTTTCTTGTTGGTTGTCTTTTTCGACATCTATAATTGCTTGCAGTGTTGGATATTATATATTTTATGCTTTGGGTACTATATATTTTTTAAATTAAAGTTACTTATATTTAATTTTGTACATATTTCATCATTTTACAACTTCAGGTAAAGTTATGATGCCCTGCCAAGAAAAACAGAGATGATAATTAAAGTCATGATACATTTTATAATAAAAGCACTCTTCCTTTCATTTGCATATAAATGATGGGTAGAAATGTCTACATATTTTACTAAGGAAAAAGAAGTGTGGCAGAGGGCTTTGAAAAATAAGACTATACACTCAGTATTTAAAAATAAGATTTTGTTATTGATATAAGCTACATTGGAGTGAGGAAGAGGGGGTAGTAGTGGCTTGGCAAAGATTATACCTTATGTCCTTAACACACTACACTGATACACAATAACTACATATTCATGGGGTACATAGTTTTAACACATATAATGTGTAGTGATCAGATCAGGGTAATTAGCATATTAATCATCTCAAACATTTATCATTTCTTTGGATTGGGAACATTCAATACCCTCCTTCTATTAATAGCTACTTGAAACTATGTAAAATAAATACATTTTAATTGGACTATCTCAATTAATGCTCTGTGTAGCCATATCAGAAGTCTTCAACTTTTTTTTTTTAATCACAGTTTTTGCTTACATACAACATATGTGTCTGCAGTTGCAGCCCCCCTCCAGCTGTTCTCCTGTGACTTGTAGAAATGTCCAATCTTCTGCATGGGGGAGGGGGTTCGGGCATAAGTGTATGATACTGTCTAGATCCAGCTAGAAATAATAACAATCCGCTTATAGGCAAAGAAAAGACAAAGTAGAATGTGAATTCTTGTGACTCACCCCAAAACTACTGAATTAGAAACTCTGAAGAAAAGTTCAACAATCCGTGTACTAATAAGCCTTCCAGAGGATTCCAGTGCTGCTAAACTTTAACCACTGTAGTCTATGGCAAAATCCAAGGCACAATCAGACACACTCACTGTCCACCTTTTACTGTCTCTGGCAACTGGTACTGAACCCCTTGTAATGAATGTATGATATTCAGTTGGTCCTAAGTGTATGCTTTTAACTTTCAAATGATTTATTTAAAAAATATATATCTAGCAATGCCCTTCTAAATTGTTCATCAGCATATCCTCCTGATTGCCCATTAAAATCACCTGGGAAGTTTTAAAAATCCTGAGACCCTGATAGTGGGGTAAAACCCAGGCACCAGCATTGTTCAGGCTCCCCAAGTGATTCCAATGTGCAGCTATATTTAGGGACTATTTCCTTATTAAACAAAGTCCTCAACTCTCACTATGCATAAAAATTACCAGTCCAGCTTCTGAAACACACTTTCTATCCTCAGAGATTCTGATTTGGAATATCTAAGGTAGTTTCTGGTTTTTTGCATTTCTAAAAAAGCCTCCACATATAATTCTATGTTATGCAGCCATGGCTGGTACCAATATTTGAAAGCTCTAGAGGAAAAATCTTTCTATACTTGTTCTTGTTAAGTGGTAAGGGGATGGAGAAAAGAGAAGTCTTATTCTCACTCAGAACAACTAACCTACTGCATTTTTGATTGGTAGTGACCTTTTAGCACGAATGATTTTCATGTGGTGTTTTAAAGTTATTTTTCTCCATTAGGAAAAAGTGGAAAATTTAAAATTAATCCATAAATGTTGAGTTATACAAAATGATTAGCTGAAGCTAATACTAAAAATGTGGAGTATTATGAGAGCCAATTGTATTCAAACTTAAATTTTAGGAATCTTTGTTACTTAGGATTTTGTAATGCTGAGCAATGATTCTGAATGATTTTGATAACTCATTAGATAGACAAGCATCTGTTCCAAAAAGTGATTGGTATTTGCTGGCAGAGCAGGAGATAACTTGAGAATCATAATTAAGCACAAGCTAGACATAATTCAGGATTATAATGCTCATTATAACCATGTATAATAATAAAATATTCCTTCCATTATATTCATCTAAGGAAGATTTTTGAGTCCTTACTATGAGCCTGGTACTGTGTTACAAAACAAGCAAAAGTTACAAAGAAAGGATAATATTTTATTATAAAATGAAGACTGTTCTTAGAACCATAATTCAAAAAGAAGGTGTAAGACTTAAAGTCCAGAGAAGGGGGTGAAAGTGAGTGTGAAACATGTTGAAGGATCTTATGACACCGTTTGAAATGTTTAAGACACTGCCATGACTTTACATGGAGAGAAGGTTGGGGCAGGACTGAATGCCAAACATCAGGTATTCAAAGGGAGCTATTAATATTTAATAAATACAAGTTATGTTACAGGCTGAAACATATCCCTCCACAAGTCATAAGTTGAAGCCCTAACCCTCCATATCTTAGAATGTGACTGTATTTGGAAATAGGATCTTTATAGAATAACTATATTAAAATAGGGGTGTTAGAGTGACCTCTGAGTTGCTCTGACTAGTGTCCTCATAAGAAGAGACTAGGGCATAAACACACACAAAGAGGGAAGAGCAGGTGAGGATACAGGGAGAGGTGGCCGTCTACAAGCCAAGGAGAGAGGCCTCAGAAGGCACCAAATATTCTGTCGCCTTGATCTTGGACTTCCAGCCTCCAGAATTGTGGGGAAATAAATTTATAAATTTGTATAAATTTATATTGTTTAAGCAACCCAATCTATGGTATTTTGTTATGACAGTCCTAGCAAACTAATGCAGATAGCAAAGTTCTTTAGACAGTATCTATGGAGTAACGAACACTGAGCAACGGACAACGAACTGAATGTTGGAACACAAAATCAGTTCTCGCTATAGACGTTATCTGGGAGTCTGTAAAGTCAACTAAGAAGTAATATTTTTAAATAAAAAATATCTATTTTTAACCTGTGGTATAAGTAAACCTTGTTCTCCCTTGAAGAAAATACATAAACAACAAGAACATCTCAGTATTCTACTGTAATTTATCTATCATCTCTTTTTGGACCAGATCAAGGATTTGAGTGAAATAATTTGACTTATATGTAATATTACATGGTATTAGAGCAAAGTTATAGTATGTTTTTTTCCAAAGTTTTTTTATCTCTTACACTCTGAGGTTGCTCTACCTAGAAGGGGTGAATTAGACTAAGTGACCACATGCTGCTACTATATAGACACCATACACAGAGTTTGAGTCAGCTTTTGATTCATATATGTGGAGTCTTCGATATTTAAATATGACCTGTGTCTCATTTCTCCATCTCCCTAAATAATTAAAAATCAGTTTCACTCTTTGGGGAATCATTTTGAATAAAATGAAAAATGGGTTGCAAAGCAAGAAATTCAAGGGAAAGAGAATGTGTGTATGAATGTGAGTCTATGGAGACATAGCATCCAGGGCCAGGCACTTGGGGTTCAGAAGGTAGTTTTGCCTTATCCCAGGAGTCAATGCAGGCCTTCGGGTTCCAACCTAGGAAGCTTTATGGATGTAAGCAATGAATTTGCTTTATTTGATTGCAAATAATGTATGTCACATACATGATTGCCATGTATGTGACAATGGCAGACAGATATGGGGTAAACCTACTCTATTTTCAAAAGGCCAGACAAAATTAAGGAAAATAGAAGAAAAGGTAATAAAAACATGAACAATGATTACACAAAACAAGAGACTGAATGACCTCTTGCTTTCATATTGTAATGTGAGTCTCTCAAGAAAGCGGTGTAATCCAAAACTGTTTCGCCAGATAAGCGTGGACTTTTACAATTAGGTATTTATTTATTGTAGGAAGTATTTTTAAAATATCTTTTGAAATGCATATGCTTAGTGTCAATGGGTTATTGGGCCATTTCTTTGAAAGAGATAGGGTAGGATGGTAGAAGGAGGTAACAATCTCGGGAGAGAGGGATAAAATTTCAGGGTGTAAGATACTGGGCTATAAGGACGATGGACACCTTCCAGCTTCTGTTTACTGCTTGTTTGCTAACCGCAAGGCATTATGGGTACATTATGGGATGCAGAAGAAAAAGACAAAGAGCGCAGAAACCCGAGTCTCTCGGCTAAGACCCAGAACAGGTTAAAGCCTATCAGGGGCAAGATAAAATAAAAATCACTGTGGGGGTGGATGCATGACCAGTGTGTAAACAACTGAGTTATAAAAAGGGGACTAACACACAAAGGAGGGTCCCTGCCCAGAGAAGAGGCCACTGCGCTGGCACTCTAGGGGCTCAGACCCTAGCTTGAGCTAGACAATAAAACTCCTTTTGATAATTACAGCCTTGGTGACTCTGTCTCTCTGTCCTGCGGCCTTGTGAATCTCGAATATAACAAGGGAAGGAAGGGTTATGAATGGAGAATCTGAGCTGGAGTGGCTGAGCTGCAGGAAGAGCAGCAGTCCCTGACTGGTTCCTATAGGGACTGTGCCTACTAGTTCATGTCAGACCAGAAGCCTCATGCCTTGGAGACTCCTGGTGGCCACCAGCCTGGAGCAGTGGCAGCAGATCCCTTATAGCTGTAAGTACCCTTAAAACAGGAGCTGCAGTAACACCAAGGCCATACTGCTATAAGATTGCCAGCATGGGGCCGGGTACGGTGGTTCACGCCTGTAATCCTAGCACTCTGGGAGGCCGAGGTGGGCGGATTGCTTGAGGTCAGGAGTTCGAAACCAGCCTGAGCAAGAGCCAGACCCCGTCTTTACTATAAATAGAAAGAAATTAATTGGCCAACTAATATATATAAAAATAAATAAAATAAATAATAATAATAATAATTCTAAATTTAAAAAGGCCATGCATGGTGGCTCACGCCTGTAATCCTAGCACTCTGGGAGGCCGAGGTGGGCGGATTGCTTGAGGTCAGGAGTTCAAAACCAGCCTGAGCAAGAACAAGACCCCATCTCTACTATAAATAGAAAGAAATTAATTGGCCAACTAATATATATAGAAAAAATTAGCCAGGCATGGTGGCGCATGCCTGTAGTCCCAGCTACTCGGGAGGCTGAGGCAGAAGGATCGCTTGAGCCCAGGAGTTTAAGGTTGCTGTGAGCTAGGCTGATGCCACAATACTCACTCTAGCCCGGGCAACAAAGTGAGACTCTGTCTCAAAAAAAAAAAAAAAAAAAAACGATTGCCAGCATGGAAAAGCAAAGTAAGTCAGGTTATGGTATCAGCAAGGACTTCAAGAGAGCTACAGACTCAGTGGTGTTCCCTGACCTGCCATTGACCTAAACAACTATTGTGGAGCTTAGAAGACATCTTGAGATCTAGAAAAATGTAGAAAAGCTGCATTTTCCAGATAGGGATTTCAAATTCTGGATTGGAGGGAGGGTTATTCATGCATAAACAATCTGCAAAGTCCAGTCGATAGACTCCTGAAGAATTAACTACCCTTGTTTGTGGAAAGGGTTCTCTTAGGCGTCTGAGACCAAGGTCACCCTTATTGTTGCAAAGGTTGTTCACTGCACAAGAATTCCAGGCAAGGGGTAAGTGAGAATTGTTGAATTCCACCCCTGACAAACAAGACTGTGAGCACCCAGAGGAAGGGTCACTATATTTCAAAGTCCATAAGGCATAAGGCCATTGAGGCTACCTCTTTTTAATTTTCTAAGTTGCGAAAATTTGTAGAGACAGCCCTGATTTAGTCATTTCCCTGTATGGTGTGTCATCTTCAGTGACCGGGGCAAGTGGGTCAGCATTGAGGTCTACAGTGGAACTACCTTCATGCTTCAGGTGCTCCAGGTATGTGGGTACTCTGAGACTAATGCTACAAAGAACAAAGTCATGTTAAGTTACTTCTGCAGTCTAAGAGAGGTGCAGCACTCTGTTCACTAAGAAATTTGTGCCTTCATAAAAATGATTTTAAAACCCTATCTATTATTGCAGTGAATAAAATGGGATTTTGAGCCCGTTGTTGGATTTAATCATTATTTTTATGGTAGAACTGGGGGTGTGGGAGTAGTTATAACCAGTTGTATTTTTTTTTGATATCTTTTATTAAGTCATTTATCATAAGGAAAATTCAGTTTCTGACCTTGGTTCTTTATTTAAGTTTCTAACTTATCTGTTTCTTAGCATGTTGTGTATTCCCATTTTAAGTCCCTCAGGATGATAAAAATAGTTATTTCATTTTCTCTAGCAAAAGCTATTTAGCACTCTGGGATAGCATTATGGTGAAATGGCAAAAAGAAGAGATGATTTTGAAATTAAAGCTACTTAACAGTGAGGATTAACGGGGCCACAGAAGGCTACAAATCAAACCCATCTACACTAAAGCTTCCTTTCCAATAGGGGAATTTTCTGTGGCCTCCTGGCTTTCTTGCTGGGCTCAATCCCAGGTTTCCAATAATCAGGCCAAGAGAGGAAGAGACAAAGGGTGAACACAAAAAGTAATTTAGAATAAATGTGTGCCTTATGTCGTCCAGAGGGAATGATTAGTGAATGGTTTTTATCTTGCTAAACCCATTATTCCTATGCGTTATGTTTATTTACTATGTCTATATGTTTTACATTGCATAGCCCTGTAACCCTTTTTTAAAAATGTCAACATATAAAGTAACAAAAGACATGAAAATTCAAAGATAACAGTAAAAGTGATAGTAAAATTGTCAATGATGTGATGTGATTGGATATTAATGGATGATACACAATGGTTGAGATGAAAGTAGGATTATTGTGTTAACTTGGATGGCGATGTACTCCCCTACCATCCTGATGCCTTTCATGTTCACAGTGCACATTCTTTCCCTCCCTGAAGTTCTATTTCAAGATTTACCCTCTGTGTGAACCCTTTCCTATTATGCTAACCGGGGTTATCATTTTGTTTTTCCCATCATACCCCTAGCACTTATCAGACTGTTTGGATAGCATAGGGATTCACTTATTAATGTTTGTTGAATGAACGAATGAACACCATAAAATTTGCACTTACTTTTTGTAGTATTCCCACAAAAATTCATACTTGTTAAATATGTTTAAATTATAATTATCTCAGAAGGTCTGTGCGTTTCTGTTCTTCATTTCCCTACTCCTGCAATCTTCAGTTCTAATCACTGAGGTTAACCTAATGATGTAGAGTATGATTTACCTAAGGGAAGTCTGGTGTTAGCCCTGTGATTTTTCCAGTCTTCCCAGAACAGTATTTAGGGGCGTGGTAAGAAGCAGTGGAACGTACCTCCCACAAACACTGCCTTTCACTGTCCCCTGAGATCTGGCCCCATTAACCTGCGTTCAGCATACTTTATGCTGCCTCCTTCACCTTGACAAGAAAGTTTAACATAGAAGCATTACAATCCAAATTTTTTGGAAAAGGACTTATTTTTTTTTTCCTAATACACAACGTGATCAAAGAATGAAAGGTTTTATGTTCTCTGCAGGAGGTTGGGGAATCCAGGTTTTGTGGGACCTAAGGCTTTATATAAACTGGAGGTGAAGAAACAATTTAAAAAACACAAAATGTACAAATACAAAGTTAGGTACAAAATGGAGTCTTTATAGAATGAACAAAAACTCACAACAAAATACTGGAGCCTAGGAGGCTCAGGTCCCTTATTTTCTGAGCTCTCATTAGGTGATTCACTGGAAATAGATACAATGAAATGCTTCCTGGGTGAAACCTGATTTCCCTTCCCTGGAAGGGAACTCCTAGAACTCAGAGGGCCCTAAATCTTGAGCTTAATTAGCTTCATAGTATATTCCCCTCTGGTTGGTCCTTAAAGTTTGGAAAAGAAGTATCTTGTGTGTCTATATATATAGACATAATAATGTTCCAAAATGTACTTTTATTCTACTTCTCCTTTTTGTATATCCATATCTAAGGTTACTTTTAGGTAGAAAATGTCTTATACCAGGCTTTTCTTTATTCCTTCCTTCCTTCCTTTCTTTCCGTTTTTTTTTTTTTTTTTTTTTGGTTGCAAAGAAAAAAAAACTTGGTCAAACTAGTTCAGTAGAGGGAAAGGCTCAGTTTGGGAGCTGGGAACGTGCTCATTCATTCCACATAATCATTTTGAACATGTGCTATAATCCAGAGCATCTGTTCCACTCAGATTACAGCACCTTCCCTCATAGAGAAGGACCTAGCCTGTCATCATCAGTCACACAAATAAACATGAAGCCAACTGTGATAAGTCTTTTGAGAGATACACAGTGTTCTGAGCACATATGATGAGGAAACAGAACCAGAAATCCTGGGCTTTGTTTACGTCTTTGTCACATTCATCTGAGTTTTGGTGGTGTTGGGGGAGGAGTGGTCAAGGGTAATCAAGAGAGATTTTCCTGAGGAAGTTTTATTGGAGCTGAGATTTGAGCACGGGTAGGAACTTACTGGGTAGAAGTAGTGGTAGGGATGACGGATATGGTTTCAGGCCACGGGGTTAAGAGGAAATAACACCAAAAAACCCCATGTCATGTGGTAATTCAAACCTGAGGTTAGGAATTAATAGTAGTTTTAGTGAAAGCAGAAAGCATTGACTCTTCCTTCTATACCTGCACTGTCCGGTACAGTAGTACCTCAGTCCACACTGAGACGTGCTGCCTGTGTCAGATAGTATGAACTAGTATGTAAAACACTTTGCAGACACAAAAAGCATGCAGGATAACTCGTTAGAAATTTTCACACTGCTTGCATGTTATGTTAAAACAATAATATTTTATAAATCTGGTTAAATAGAATATTTTTTACTAAAATTAAGCCACTGGTCACCTTATCCTTTTATTAAACATGGCCACTAGAAAATTTCAAATTACACACGTGGCTGGTCTCTGTGGTTCCCACTGTGTCTGTATGGGACAGTGGCGTTCAAGCAGTGGCTTCAGCCGTGGCCGTACATCACTACCCACTGGGCCGCACGGCAGACTTCAGGTGTTAGAATCTCTCAGGGTTCTGCCTGGGCATCTGCATTTTAGACAATCGGCCGCATTTGTCACAAATGATTGTCACATGGGTGGTCCACAGGCTGCTCCTGTGAATGTCACAGCTCAGATGTATGTAACTGTCTATCATGTGTCTGCTCCTCTCGGCCTTTAAGCCTCTGGTAGGCTGTCTAGCCATATTCTAGAAATCCTTTGCTCCTAGGATAGCCTTATGTGCAAAATTACTTGTGGTACGGCATTGGCCAGTAGGACTGCTGTCACGGCAGCCTTACTGTGAATTCCTTCCCTTAAGGATTGGTATTTTTACTCCATGGCTCTTCTCTTTGTCTTAGGAAGCTCCCAGCAAAGATGAAAATAGAACTGCTTTGAATAGCTTGGCTTTTCAGAAGTCAGGTTCAGAATGGATTTGTAGACGAGCTTGTATCTCTGCCAGCTCATTACATTTTGAGTAACATTATCGAATGTAGAACTTAAGTTTTTAGAATAGAAATGTAAGTGGCTTCATGAAAGAACAACTTGTATAGATCATGATAACACCTTGTTAAACTGAATAGATCCTTGTCGTGGCTGCTAAGTAAGTCGATGTTCCTTTAAAATATCATTTTTAATATCATTTGAGAAGCAGTAGGAATAAGAGTAGTTTTTTTTTTCTTCTCTCCATTTAACTCTAGCTTCATGGAGATTATTGATTTTGTTAAATAAATTCAAGCAACCACTAAAATTCTCTCAATTTCTACAGCATAATGCCCAGATAGCTTTATAGAGTATGTGGACATTCGCAATCTTCCAAACTAAAGTCTAGCCTTATCCCTCAATTCTCCCTCTGATCCAGGTACCCTGAACTCCACACAAACCACACCGCACATCATTCTCGAGGCATTCTCTGCATCTTCACACTTCTAGTAATTTCATGGTACTGTTTCCCTATCCTAGGATCTTGTAACCGTTCTCCACCTAACAAATTTCTACTATTCCTCTCTGACACCTTCTTTCCCAACACCCCTGGCTAGTGTTACTTTATGAAGGTCTACATTAGTACTAAATTCTAGTTCAAAGAGTTTATTTGCATGTATTTATTCCTCCCATGTGAGCACGGGAGGTCACGGTTGAGATTCAACGCATATTTGTCTCCGATGGATAGAAAAGAGCAGGTATTTGAAGACAACTACCACATCTCCACCTTCTGCCTTTACTTTTCTCTTGGCACATACTCCCAATTTCTTAAAGCTTCCTTTCTGCGGTGTGATTCAAATCTATTCATCATCTGGGCGACTTATCTTTTAAGATGCTTCCAGTTGCTTATGTCTGTTAAATGAAGCTGCCTGAAGTCGGAAGGGCAGTACTCAAAATGATGTGTGGGTTGTAGGCCTTAGAGAAAGGGCCTAAGGACGCTCATTTCTTCTTCCTCACATGCTGCGGGGGCTGCTGGCTTATTCTGGACGAAGGAAGGGTTTGGCATGGGGTTTCAGCTGCTACTGAAACTGGCATTGAAGCTGTGTTCTGCTTCCCGGCCCACTCCCAGCCTGCAGACTCTGAGGACAATCTAAATTGAAGGGCAGGATTGAATCCACCTCACCACAACCATCATGCCTGACATTTGTGTTCTATGTTGGGCAGTTCTGGGTTTCGTTTGTGTTGTTTTGATGGTTGCTATTATGCTGTTATTACTGTTTGAAAATCAGTCTTTATAGAAGAGTGCTTTGATTTTGAAGCTTCAAGTCATTTGTACTGATGAGCAACATCTTTTAAATAGAACTGTAACCCAAGTACACATTTCTAAGCCTAGTTAAGACAAACAAAATGTTTGTAAGTTGAGTTAAATATAGCTCTTCTTTATCCTTGGTACAGTGTCAATTGCCACTTGACTTAGGTAAGGGAAATAACCATTTTCTCAGGTATGTGACAGTCACCGTAGCTTGTAAAAACAAACAAGTGAATTTGGTGCCAAATTTGGCATATAGAAGTGCAATGTTGTTAATACAGACAGTCTTTTTCTGTATCCTGATTAGATTGAAACATTGTTTTCTACTGTTACAGCATGGCATTTCATCAAGATGTACTTGGGAGCTCATAAGCCCGTCTTATGTTTTGGGAACAGAAATGGCAATATTAATCACTATGTTGTGGGTTTTTTTGGTACTAATACCACTTTTATAAATGCATTTGTGTTTATAATAAATTTTTCTTTCAAATGCTGCATTCAGTTGACAATAAATAAACTAATAAATGAACCACAGATGCCATAAATAAGAATAGAATGTGCAATGTAATTTAGCCCTGTGGGCTTCCTGGAAGGAATCCACTTCCCCTGTGATGAGCAGAGTTGTCAGTAGTGACAACTTGCTGTTAGACATGAAAACTAAGTTGTGCTCACCAGTGTTTAACTGACAATGCCACAATGCCTTTATGGATACAGTGCAAGTGCTGTGTTACAATTCATCTCATGATTTTTGTGGTTCAATAATTTATCTTTATAAAACACCAATGACAGCTAGTATTCTGTTGTTCCTGTGAGTGAAATATGATGTGCTTGTAATATGTTTTTGGGATTCACTAACTAGGGCTATGTACACATAATTTGTAATCAAGTTCATGCATAAGTAGCTGAAATATGATGTTCCTGTGACTATTTAAGACTGTCTCAAACTCAGATTGAATTCTCCATGTATATAGGCAGGAGTGTTAATGTATATGCAATAATGAGGCTTTGGAGAATGTTGGAGAAATTTAGAAAAGGAGTAAAGACTAGATGGGAACCAAAAAGAGAAAAACCAGAGAACTATAGCATTACAAAGCTAAAGATAAGATTGGATAAATTTAGTTTTTCAGACACAAATCACAGAATGAAATACCAAAATGAGAATAAAAAATCCTGAGTTTAATCCTATTTCAACTTCTGAGTTATTTTTTCCTCTAATTTTTGGATGTTGAATAGAAATAATGCAGGTTTCTAAGTATAATATTGAATATACAGTTGTCTTAAAAATTTGCACATGTATGTTAGAAGCATACTTGTGGAAATGTTGTAAACAAGGAATTACCGAGTTTTACCGATGTTATCATCCATAGCTGTTAGATTAATCCTCTCAAGAAATCTCTAATTATACCAACTCTTTATTCCATAAACTTCTTACTGAATGAAGTTCAAACATATTTTTTAAAATTTTTTTTATACACTTTATCGAGAGTAGGTACACAATATTCATTTTTTTTAATGGACAGCATCTGACTATAGTCAATGAGTTCAAACTTCTTCACTTGAAATTCAGAGACCTTCATGATCTAGTTTCAATTAGTACCTCTTGTCTTATCTCACATTCCAATCCATGATCTGCATGCAAAGTGCTCTTTCTGAAGTCCACACAAACCATTTGTTCATCCAAGGAACATATGTTGAGAATTTAGAACTCTGGGGATTCAAAGATAAAAATATGCATATTCAGTTTATTTATATTCAGGTTTGTATTCAAGAAGCTCCGAAAGGGGTGGAAATCACACAAGCAAAATGACCTTCCTTAATTTCAAGCAGTCTCACCATCCATTTCCATGAATGGAAACTTTTCCATGAAGTCTTCCCTGTTTCCTCAAAAGAAAGTAATCGTTTCATTCCATAGTTCATTATGATTTCTCTATTTTAGTACTAGGCAACAGCTACCTACTTTTATACTTCTCTCTATAAATCCTCCATAAATCAGTAGTGTTTCTTAAGTCAAGGATATTGTTTTAGTAGTTCCTATCTTCCACAATCTCCAAACTTTGTAACAATTCAGCAATCTGTTGAATGAATAAAATCATTCTTTTCTCCTCCTCAATCATTTACCACCTTACAAATATAGGAGGAAAAAAGCTATCCTTTCTCTCATTGATGACTGCAGTGGGTACAAAATCAAAACATTCAATGCTTGAAATAAAAAAAAAAAGCTTACTTTCAAAAGATTCATAGCACATTTTGTGTAATTTTATACTGAATACAATTTGTGCTTTTATAAGGGAAAATAAAACATTCCTATTAGAAATTAAAAAAAATAATTGTTTCATCACACAGCTATAAAATTTTGTATTTATCATTTATCTAATCCCTTATAATTAATTCTTTAAAATTATTTCAATCTATCTTTTTATAAAATGTGAAATAATAAAACCTGTGTAATTATTCTTGAAAATGACTCTAAAAATTATAAATAGATAAAATTTATAATTTTGCATCTATGCTAGGATTTTTATAACTTTGCACTCTTAATAAGGTGGAACATATTTTTTATTATAAAATTGAATAAATACAAATTAGTTTCTATCCTGAATATAGATCATTATACATAACTTGCTAGACACATCCAAAAATACTTACTTGAAATAATAACTATAATGAAGATGATTAAATAACTACAGATATAATCATTATTAATTTTATCTTTATAACATTATGCCAAATATGTTAGTAACACTTATCTAAATTTCAACATGTTCTTATAATCCACATAAATTTATTAGTGATAAATATACTTGAATTTCAGCTAATACATTAAAAATTATGCATAGAATGAATTTTTTAAAAAATATTATCACTTTTTCAGTTAAAATCTCAAAAAGTAAAATGCCATGCTTTAATTTCTTGGGCACACTAATTATGAGACTATTATTCATTCTTAAAACTTTGACCACAACAAGAATAATAAATCTTGCTGAGAAAGATTTTTTCATTTATTATTTTTCATAATAGATACTCAGTAAATGTTTGAAGAAATGAGGCAATAGGTCTCCATAGTTTCATTTTCAGCACTCTTTTTGTTTGTTTATGCCAGCATGACATAGTAATCTTGTAATATACATTTTTTTCTTTTTTTTTTTTTTTGAGACAGAGTCTCACTCCATTCCCTGGGCTAGAGTGCCGTCGCCTTAGCCTAGTTCACAGCAACCTGGGTTCCTGGGTTCAAGCGATCCTCCTGGGTTCAGGCGATCCTCCTGCCTCAACCTCTCCCAGTAGCTGGGACTATGAGCATCTGTCACCATGCCCAGCTAATTTTTCTATATATATATTTTTAGTTGTCCAGCTAATTTCTTTCTATTTTTTTTTTTTTTTTTAGTAGAGATAAGGTCTCGCTCTTGCTCAGGCTGCTCACAAACTCCTGACTTCAAGCAATCCGCCTGCCTCAGCCTCCCAGAGTGCTAGGATTACAAGCATGAGCTGCTGTGCCCAGCCTACATTTTCTTTTAATTAATTAATTTTTTATTTTTTTTATTTCAGCATATTACGGGGGTCTAGCATCCAACTTCCATAAAACAGAGACTTTGTCTGCTTTCTTCAATATTAACTTATTGTTTTGACTTATTAATAGTAAGAACTAAATTATAGTAATGATAATTATTAAGTGCCTCATTAAAGAAGAAAAATCATCCTATTTGGGCTCCTACTGTTGATTTGTAGAACCACCTCAAGAGGACCCACCAGCCCAGCACACACTAGGCATTGTCATAATCCTCTAACAACACTCCAGATGGCTCCCCTATGCCACAGGTCAGTATTGTAATAACCAATGTAAAAGCTAAATACTTGAAGCATGAAATCACTTCCGATTCCTTTCTTGAGGCGACTTCATCAGAATTAGAAAAGGTTAAGCTTACAAGATGCTAGGTAAGGATCTATCCATCATGTTTACAGGGTGATAGATGGAGATCTGTCATTTATGTGCACATAGCCTAAATACAAGGATGGGATTTGTTCTTAAAATGTGCCCGTCCAGCAGAACGAGCACATGAAAGTGATCAAGTCCACATGAAATATGATCTTATAGTGAATTACAGTAGATTCTTCCCTCTTTTATAATACAAATAATGTTAGATTGTTTTCCAAAGCTATAGAGCTAACTGAAATATTTCTTGCATAAACATAAGTTTACTTTGAGCCAAGAGATTGCCAGAGTTGGAAAGCCTGCTTTTAAACAAACAAGAAAATCAACAGTGAAAAGAGGAGCCTAGCGCCCAATTTCTGTTTTCAGGAGATCCCTTGGAGAACTGGTTGGGCATAAATAAACAACTGAGGTGTGTACAAGGAAACAACAGCGAGCTCTTTTCTGTCTTTGTACAGTTCAGAGACAAAAACAGGGACCATCCAGCCCCCAGTAAGTCTGCTTCATATTCAGGCATCACTTACAGGGACCACAGAAGTCTCCAGTAGAAGTCACGCTCAATAAAATGCAAACGCGCCTACGAAAATGCCAACATTTTCATTTTGTTTTGATGACTCTCTTAGAGAATAACAGTGTTCAGCTTAGATTTTTCTTTTACTTGTAGTGCCCTTTGGGAAAGAACATTTTTTTTCTTTTAAAAGCCACACAAAGTTTAACTCAAGCAGTCTCATTGTTTGTTCTCCCATGAAGCTAGCAAGAAAAGACTAATGTATTACTTAATGAAGCTATTCATTGCTTAATAAAAATAAGAATTAGTGGCAATAACTGTGATATTCACATTAACCTTATTTTTGTTCTTTCACATAGCAATTGCTCCGACGTAGTGTATTTCTACTATAATTTGCTTTAAAAAAGTAAAGCAACTAGGAAATATAAATCCAATGATATAAAAAGTAAGATATCTTTTTTCTTGTTATTGTAGAAATTTGAGTTAATAACCTGTGCTAAACCCAGCTAACAAAGCCACAGGTTTTGGAAAGTGCAAAGTTCTAATACTGATGAGAAGCAGAAGAAGCTCTGAAAAGTTAAAAAACTATATTTTTGAATTGAATTCTACAAACCTGGGTCATATTTCCAAGTTTGTAACTTACTAGTTCATACTGGCAGGTCTTCTAATTTGTTGAATCTTGGTTTACTCATTTGTTCATTTTCAAAGTGGGAGGTAACTCTGGCTAGTCCTCAGAGTGACCAGTTATTGGATTGGTAATGGTCACATGTGACCTTCTTCAAAGTTCATCCCAAACAAAAGACTGATGAAGATCAATATAATAAACCTCTGGTACAATATTTTTATAATAAATCATTAGCATTCAGTGTAGGAGTCCCCAATGTCTTATTTGTATCTCCCTTTAAAGTATGTAAATTCACTAAATTTACAAAATTAATTTGCCAAAAGCTTATTTTAAGTAATAGTCTTCTTTAAAGACAATAGGTGTATTAAGAGTCTGTGCTCTCTGAGTTCTGTAACTTTGTTTTTGTTGTACTCCTAGCATCTAGGGCATTGCCTGACATATAGTATTGAGTATGTGAATGAAAGAATCCACTGAATTCATATATCCTCCTTCACTATATTCACAGGATGATTTAGTTCATAACTACATTCCTCATGAATATGTTCTTCATGAATATATTTATTAAAAGACTAAACCTGTGACCCTTAGCTTTTGATAAATTGTACAATCCTTAAAACACTACTAATATATTCACATTTATTGAATATATTTAAGAGAAATATATTCATGAATATATTCATAAGAAGATTACATTCATATTCATGGACTATATTCTAGAAGAATATTTCTTAACACAATTACCTAATAAATTGGTAATTTGATGAATTTGGTGAGTTAGTCATTCATTGATTGATTCTTTAGATAATTATTTTAGGCCAATCCACTTTTCGAGAATGGGTTTCAGTGAATTGATCTAGAGCCCCTTCTCTGTGTGGTGGTCAGCAGGTCTGTTACTGGCTACTGAAGTTCACCACCCTCTAAACCTATGGGCTCAGATCACCTCCCATGAAAGCTCTGTTGGAGAATAGAATGGACCTCCAACTTCCAAAGGGGGAGAGAGATTAGAAGCCACCCTCTGCTTCAGACCAAGACCTACTGAATCATCTCATTCTTGCTCACTATTTTCCCTCCTTAACCCTGAATCCTGTGGCTTCTTAGTCCTCCTTGCTTTTTAGAGTCTGTGGCTTCACCGTGGGGTGATTTGTTGGTAGATATGAATCCATAGTCCCCTCATTAAGGGCTGAGCTAGACACAAAGGGGACAATCTGATCTTGGCTATTGTTCCAAGAATATAATGTATATAAGTCAGGTGTGAGCAGCTATATGCATTCCCTCCTCAAGTAATGTTGTGTTTGTTCAAACTTAGCTCCCTGGCCACCAAAGGGCTTGGCCTGCAGTAGGAAGTCACCATCACTGTGAGCCACAGGTTCTGATGAACTCATTCTCTCTCAGGTATTTGGAAGCAGGGAAAAGGTTGAGAACATTCAAACTAATTGAGCTGTGACAGTGGTGGGATTGCAAGAGCTGAACATTAGGATGTTTTTGTCCCATCTGGTTATACCTTTTACTCTCAGAAATACAGAGATGATACGCTTAAGAAGAGTGGGGATGAAGAAAGTCTAAGAGAGAAAATTTAAAGAAAGGGAAGATGGTAGACTCTATGCGGTTTAAAAACAAAGCACAACAAAAACAAAATGATGATCAAAATGTGATTAATTTTATATTAGAGGGTTTTTTATGAGTTAAAGCAGTTGTCCTTCCTTATATCTGTGAGACATAAAAGAGCCTTAATCATGGTTGATAAGTTAGTCACAGAAAAAGAAGTCCTTATGTTTAGCAATGAAATTAGACATAATTTAAGAAGGGATAGCACCTTTTAAAGCTCTTGAAAGTATCCTGAAGTCATCTTCAAAATTTTTATGAAGACTTTGTCTATTTTATCAGTCTCCCAATAATATCTTCTTTTTTTCTTACACATCACAATACATGTCAAATTAATGGCATTGATAGCTATCAGTTTTGCCAAATTACTAGTGTTAATATTCTACAGTTGTGTGCATACTTCATAAGTTTTTTAACACTCCCATGCACATCTATCTCATGATTCTTTAAAGATAACAGTTATTCTAATTGTTTTCACATTTTTAAGGTATTTTGTTAAGTTATACATTAAATATATTTTGCCATCATTTACTTTATTTTATTGAAATATAATGTAATATAGAAAGTTAATATCATGATTATACAGATCAGTGATAGTTTTAAAAAAACTGAACACTCCTATGTAACACCTAGATGAAAAAAATAGAACATTACCAACACCCTAGATTACTTTTAAATTCAGTAATTGATTTTATCTAGAGCGTTGCCCATCTAGCAATAAACTCTAAGTAATGTTCAATACATACATACTAAAAACAACAGTATAGTTTTATCATATAAGAAAAAAATCCATTTGTGAATCTAATATTATCTATAGAATAGGGCATGTCCTATTAATAAGAAAAAGGTAAATGTTCATTTATATTGTAGAAGATTAGCACTATAAGCCAGCTAATCTATCACACATTCCCTGAGATAATTGCCTTTGTGCAACACTGATGGTTGACATCTTCATCCCAACCATTTGTTTGCATTCCAGGAAATATCTGTAATAGAGGAAAAGTGCTCTTGCCAAAAATCTTATTTCTGTCTTCAATTTCCCAGTATTTTCTGGTACTGAACTACTTAGGTTAAATCACAGAAATGGCAATAAATTCCTTTTCAGATTTGAACCAGTAAGAGATCATAGTTCTTTTTATGATACTGTCTTCATCTTTCATGTTGGTATGTCATTTATTTACTCCCCAGATTCTATGAAGCTTCCAGGAGTTCCCATCTCCTCTTTGCTAAGATACAAGATTCAAGTGACTACCCTTATATTTTCAGCATGGGTTCTTCTCTTTTCATCTCAGATGAAATCTCATCCATCTATTTGAGTATTCCATGACCATTATCTTTAATGTTTAGAGTTATCCAGTAGGGCTAGTACAGATGTGTAGCCCAAAATTTGCAACTGCAGTTATGTAAGTATTTATTTTAGTGTGCTCCACCTCATATCGTTTTCTCAAATAAATACATTGTCCTTGGTCTCTGTATTCTGCCCTTCAGCACATGAATGTATTTCAGTCTTATTTTAAGTGTTTGGCATTAGCAGGAATCTTGTAATAAAGTTGGTATGACTCGTTCATTTTAGTGATAAAGGTTTCTAGACCAGAGAGGTAAAGTCATTTGTTCACGAAATATTATAATCTATGCTATCCAAATTCTAACCCAGCTCTAGTTTAGTATATCCTACTGCTCTCCTACCTCATGTCTCTTCTAATGAATATCACAATTGTGTGCACACATATATGCAAACAACCATAAATTATGCACATGATACCAGACCATGAAACCATAGTTAATAACAAATCAGTATTTTAAAAATTTATTCTATGAGGATAACATTAATTTTTAGAATATTGTTTTTTGTTTTTAACCTTTAATCAGCTTCAGGCTAAAATCCACAAGAAAGACTAGATTATATAAAATTGTAACCTAAATATATATGAAACTTCAGTCATATAAATATTGTTTTAATGTGCTCAACTGCAGTATTTTTCCATTCATGTTTTGCCACTGAGTAAAAAAAAAAAACTACCAAAAGGGCACTTGACACTCAAAAAGGATTGTTGTAGACTTGAAGATTACAGAAGAGAGAGAGTTCATAAATATCTGAAGATGTGCCTTTCACAGTTCAGTCCTCATTAATAGTTTAGTTGGAGGAAATTATATTGAGCTGAAATATGCAGAAATTGCCCCTCATGCTAGGAGTGATGTAGAAGAACAAGTAGTAGAGGGGTTGACAGAAAAATCACTACTGGTGAAAGGTAGGGCCTGAGTTTTTGCCTATATCTGCAGTTCTAGGTACATGACCTAGGCATTAGCATTCAGTAGAAGATGAAAATTGTTCAGCAGCAAGTATAAAAACAGAGAACTTTATTAAAGGGGAGTAATGTAGAATTATCTGAAATGAAGAACTATGGTTTTATTAGGCAATTTATAATGCAATTTTAAAATAATGATTTTTTATTCAAATCATAAAGGATTGTACATGAACATAATATTTTAAGATGTCTTTTCCTTGTCAGGATTCTGATCAGGATTCCTTGAACTTGGGAAATTCTGAGCTTTTGAATAACCTGATAATCTCTCTAACTTAAAAATAATTTTCTCACTGGAGTTATCCAGCATACATAGGTATAAAAAGGTTCTATTTTAATGAAATCCACTTAAATTAACAGTTCTTTATAGCTACTATAAAACCAAGACTTTGAAAAATATTTAGAAGAATAGAGGGAATTCATGCTACATACTGTTTTAAAGAAAGCCAATCTTAAATTTCTGACAGTTGTTCATTTCAAGCATTTAATTTGTTTCATTATAAAAATTTAGAAAAACTGAGGAGATGGATTTAAGAATTAACGTAGTCTAAATTGTCATTATTGTCTTCACTTATGGTGTTTCTATTATGTTTTTTCTTTAAAATACTTTTTGCATTATTTCTGTAATACTGATGTGACAATTTAAAAAGCCATTGACCAATAGCCTCACATAAAGAGAACTCTATGTTCTCTTTAAAATAGAAAGGGGACAGAAACTATGTGCCTTTGGGATATGGGGAAGAGATGAGATACTCTGTAATCATTCTAATATTTGCCCGTCTAGCTGGGTTACCCCAGTCTTGAAGATGGGGGCCATCTGAGTTTCGGTAGCACATTGCAGTTAGGCTGTGTAAAGCAAGGGATGCTAACACTGGGATGGCATCTTGTCAAAGAGCCCCAGCTGGACACCACGATCATCTCAGCTACACTTTGCTTTCCCTATGTATTTTTTGTTTCTTTTTTCCAAGCCATAAAGAAATGTTTTATAGAAATTATGAAAACGTACATAAGGATATTTAATCTCATCAGAATGCACATCATGGCAAATTCATTAGGTCAAAAATCATCAGATTTATTTTCATATTATCTACAGTGTCTCACATAGTATGTCCTCAGAAAAAATTAGGGGAATTGATTTGTACGTCCTTGCCATTTGAACAGTGTCAATTTTCTATAAACCAGGATGATTTTGTGCCTTTAGAGAAAATCATAAGATATTCCATTTGAGACATAGGTTGGAATAAAGATAAAAGATGAAAAATAACTTATTCAATTTAGATTTGAGAAATAAATTATAATATTAATAGCAATAAACACTTATTTTCCAAAAAATGGCATAATAGCAATTTTACAACTACAAATTTCTACTTAAAACAGAAATAAAAGCGACTATAAATAACAGTGAACATTTAACTTTAAAACCTACTAATTGGCATATTTATTTAAAAAACAAATTAAGGAATTAAAATATAATCTAAAAGTCTTTAAATACAAAAAAATATGGAACGTAAGAAAAATAATCAGAAAAGCATAAATGGCATGCTTGTGTTCTCATTGCCCCCTAAAGTCAGGAGATACAATTAAAGCATGATGGTATATAAACCACAGTTCTTAACCCTAGAGAGGACCTAAACCACTGAAATTGTGTACAAATTTATGGTATATGTGAGTAAGAGTTTTTCTTAGAATGGGATACATAATTTTCATTAGATTCTCAATGGTAGGCCATTAAAATTTTTTCATGAAAATTTAGTCTTGGAGTAGTTATTTAATTTTTTAGCATCCTAAAATATTGGTCTCCATAAGCTCCACATAGGAAGAGTCTAATCAGGTTTCCCGTACTTAACAGCAAATAATGTCATATTACATATTGGGTCCCCTATTGTTTAATAATGTAGAAAACAAAGCATAAATTGAACACTGAATAAAATTTAGGTTTGATTTAAAAATAAATATCACCATTACTTTGATTCCATTTGAAACTGTTTATATGAGGCAAAAAATTACATACATTTGTTTCTCATTATTCTCATTAGTAGATATATATAGTTTTGTTCTAATTAGCAAATACTAAATCCTTTTTCCTGTGGGAAATACAGGGTTAGGTTCCTGCCAGCAGCTGGTCACAACATTTACATCAACCAATCAATACATAACCTTGTTTTATGTGTGTTTCTGTTTAAAGTTACCTTATTTAATATATAAGATTGATTTATTAACATCGAACTCATGGCCAAGAGCATTACAATTTACACCTGAAACCAGCTTATGTAACAAACATGTTTTCTCTGTGTAAGGCATATAATCGCTCCTTGCACTTAGGAACACTAAACAGCACTTCAACACTACATCTGGGGACCGCCTTTAAGAGCAAAATCAACAAAAAGCACACAAATCCAAAAAACATGGTACTAAATACACAGTGTAAAGAACACTGTTTATAGGCTAATAGCTGAGGCAAGAAGGCAAAGCATTGCCTTGCTCAACTTCAGTTGGAAACCTGTGCTTTGGGAGACTCAGATATGTCACTACTCTAGGCGTGCCTAAGTCTGTGAATTACCACAGGTATTGATTTTGAATTTACAAATAAATTTTAGCAAGAAGGCAAACTCATAAACACTGAATCCGAGCATGTTAAGGATGAACCATACATGAAAATACACAGATCTTAAAAGAAAGTACAATTCAGTGGATTTTTATCAATATATATGCTTAGGCAAACAACACCACAATCAGAAAATAGAACATTTTCATTATCTCAGAAAGTTCTTTGTATCAACTTATAGTTCATTTCCATTCTCATCCACCATCACCCCATAGGTAACCACCATTCTTAAATTTGTCACCTTTGACACCTGCACTCGAATGTTTATAGCAGCACAATTCACAATTGCAAAGCTGTGGAAACAACCCAAGTGCCCATGAATCCATGAGTGGATTAATAAAATGTGTTATATGTATACCATGGAAACTACTCAGCTTTAAGAAACAATGGTGATATAGCACCTCTTGTATATTCCTGGACACAGCTGGAACCCATTCTACTAAGTGAAGGATCTCAAGAATGGAAAAACAAGCACCACATGTACTCACCAGCAAATTGGTATTAACAGATCAACACCTAAGTGGACATATAGGAATAACATTTATTGGGTGTCAGGAGGGTGGGAGGGGTGAGGAGGGGATGGGTATATACAACCACAACCAGTAAGAGGTGTAATGTTTGGGGGATGGACATGCTTGAAGCTCTTACTCGAGGGGGAGGGGCGCATGGGCAATATATGTAACCTTAACACTTGTACCCCCATAATACGCTAAAATAAAAAAAAAATTTTCACCTTTGATTAGTTTTGCCTGTTTTCAAATTTCATATGAAAGGATTCATAGAGTATGTAATTTTTGTGTCTATTTATTTTCATGCAACACAATCTTTTAAAAAGGTATCCATTCTGTTGCTTGTATCACTAGTTCATGCTTCTTTATAACTTAGCAATATCTCCTTGTTTAAATATATGCTGTATGGATATATAATTATTTCCCATTTGGGACTGTTATAAAATAAAGCTGTCAAAACATTCCTTTATGAGTAGTTTTGCAACATATATTTTGGTTTTGCTGGGTAAATACTTAGGAGGGGAATTGTTGATTCCTAGGATCGATATATGTTTAACTTTATTTAAAAACTGTCAGAGCTTTCCAAAATGGTTTTACAATTTTACTCCCAGCAGCAACATAGCAGAATTCGAATTGTTCTAGATCCTGGTGAGTCCTTTTAATTTTTAGCCACTGAAATGGAGTATAACATTGTATATCATTGTTTTCATTTCCCTGTTGACTCATGATGTCAAGCACTTTTTCATATGCTTATGAGTAATTAATAGATACTTATGATATGACTTTTGTCTATCTTTTCCTTTAATTAGTGATTTGTAAGAGTTTTAGTATATTTTACTATATTCTATTTTCAGACATATGCATTGCAAATATTGTCTCCTAGTTTCTTTCTTGCCTTGAATTTTCTTATTGTCTATTGATGAACAAAAGTTTTTAATTTTGATGAAGCCCAAATTATCAAGTGATTTTGGTGCCTTCTGAGAAATCTCTATCAACCCAAAGTCCTGAATATATTCTGTTTTCTTTCAAAAACTTTATAGTTTGGGTTTTTGTGCCTAAAATCTATCTAAAATTTTGTGTGATTGTGTAAGTAGAAATCAAAGATACTTCCTAAAAATATTTATCTAGTTGTACAAGCACCATTTAAAAAAATAAAATAAAAAAATTTAAAACAATTTTCTTTCTCCATTGAATTGCCTTGGTGTCTTTGTCAAGAAACAATTGACTATGTATATGTGATTCTATTTCTGAGCTCTCTCTGGGGATATAACTTTATAGTAATTTTTGAAATCAAGTAATAAATCCTCTAATTTTATTTTTTATTATTTTGAATATTTAACATTTCTTTGCATTGTTTTATACATTTTAGAATCTTCTTGTATATTTCTGCAAAGCCTAATGTTACGATTTTTATTAGAATTTCATGGTGTATATCTCCATTTATTTAGCTCTTTAAATTCTCTCAATAATGATTTAGAGGTATTAGTCTGAAACTTTAAATGCTCCCCAAATTACTCTAATGTACAGAGAAGATAAGAAACATTAACTTAGATCTTTTATTTCTTAGTAGATTCTGAGTGGCTACAAGATAATAATCAATTTCATCCTTAAGATTCTACATATTAAATAAGTGGAGTGGTCATTTCTAACAAAACACATAAACGGTGTCATTCAATCTGCTCTGTCCAATATATTTATTACTTAAAGTTTCCATTCAGGTAATTCTTTCAGAAGAAAGACATTTTCCAGAGTGACTTGCTGTCTTTGTACATGTACAGAAAAACATTTGGCAGTTTGTTAGCTTGAAAAATAAAAAGTATCTTTTGTCTGCACAAGCACCTTATTACATGTTTTATCTGATGGCAATTAATCATATTTGTAAAGTGGTTTGGACTAGCAAGTGAAAATGAGCAAGATTAAATTGAACCAATTTTCTTATGATATGGAATTTACATAGATAATATATATGTATTTACATAGAAATGCATATTTCCTTTTTTCTTTTTATTACATAAATATATAATTGGTAATTAATAAGATATATCATTAGCACACAATAGAACACTGTAACAGCCTAAAGATGGATTCAAATTCTAGGAAATTTTTCTCTCGAGAGTGAATATTGAACAAAAGACTGAAAACTCCAGTCACTGTAATTTTATTTGAGGCATTTTCCAACAGATGTTACATCTTGGTTTGTGCCTATATTTTAAATACTTTCTTTTTTTCAATGTTCATTAAACCAGTCTTTTCTTCTTGTCTCTAAGAAGAGCAACATCTGTTTCTTCTTGTTCAATCAAAGCAACCACCTCGAGACTCTTTAAAAATAATATCATTAGAAAGACAGCATGGATAGAATATTCTCCATTAACATTTTACATTTCCATACAAAACAAGTATTTCCACTTGTTATAAGTTATGGAGATATTCGAGAAAATACCATAAACAATTTACTTATCTTATAGAAAAGAATAAGACCAGAAGCTGGAATATAGTTTCAAAGATGTTGGTTTTAGGTTAGAACACTATTTGTAGAAATATCATTTCCTTTTATAATATACAGTTGAAAAGTTTTTATCATTATGAATTACTGAATAACTGGAGATATCTATTATGAAGTAACATCAATTTTTAAGTATAAAATTAAATCAAAACTGCTACAATAGTATATATTTTTAAAACAAATATACCTTGGAAATTATGTACCCAGTTTGTATCAGTCTTCTCAAAGTCACCATCAGAAGCCCTTGCTTGGAATTAGATTTCATTTTTGGAAGTATTCCACAGATGTTCAGAATGACTGTATATTGATAATCTAGTTGGGAAAAAAACACACATTCTGAGGAGGAGAAAGTACATCAATAACTATGAAGAAATAAAATTGATTTTATTGTATAGCTCAAGATTGGCTTAGAATCTGTTGACCCTGATGTTAACAAGAGATATATTCAGGTATCTTTCCAAATCCCAAATTCCTTACCACTGATATCACACTATCAAATTTATACCGGGGAGGAGGGTATTTGTCCATAAAGAAGACCCTTTTTATCATTTTATAATAGTTAATGTTTGCAGAATTAAAGTCCAACAACCCAAGTTGATATTTTTTTCTTTTATTTCATCATATTATGGAGGTACAAATATTGTTAGGGTTACAAATATTGCCCCTGCCCCCTCCCTCCCCCTGATATGTCCAATCCCCTGGTGGTGTGCATCACACACGTTATGGAAGCACACACCCCTTTCCTCCTCCCCACACCTGCCTGCCCACCACCTGTTAAAAAGTTGTGGGTTTTTTTTGTTTGTTTTCTTAAGCATTTTGGTTACATTGTATATCTTTGCCTCTCCCTAAGAAGGGTTAGAGTTATGCCCTTAAAGAACTAGGTTCACTCATTGAATAGAAAGCAAAACTAATATTTATCGAGTGCTAACTATGTGCCAGGCACTGTTCTAAATGATAATATATATATACTTAATCCTCACAACAGCCCCATGAAATATATTCTTTCACTATTTTCATTCTATAGAAAAGGAAATTGAGGCATAAAAAAGGCTAACTTGCCAAAGGCCCAGATATTAGGTGAGAAGAAATGAGATTTGTGTCCAATCTGACTTCAGAATCCATGCTCTTATGTACTATGATATTCTAACTCTTGGAGGGTGGAACTATCAATTATACACCCTGGGTTCTAATCCTATCTCAGGATCCTATAGGGCATGTCACATGGGTGCCTGAATATAATACAATTCCAAATATAAGACAATTTCCTGTCCTCTCTAGAAGATCATGGACTACCTTTTTAGTAGGTGAAAATGTCGATAATATTCCTTATGTCTTTTGAAAATTATATAAATAATTTAGGCAGTTCATTTTTCACACTCACATTTTAGAAATAATTTTGTTCCAATGTCTTCACATGGAGCTTTAATACAGTGTCTTTATCACACCTTTGTGAATCATCTAACACATTTTTGTGCAACAAATCATCATTACCTCTGTCCAAGTTGTTTGAGATACAAGAATTTTCCCCCACGTCTAACGCCCCACATCACTGTACTTGTTTTTCCAAGCCTCAAATTTCCATTAGCTTAACTCTAAGACTCATTTTTTTCAGTTGTTTCACATGTGTAAATTTGTAATCTCCACATGGTAAAAACTGATATTGCTTTCTTGTTTAGAAAGCTTCCTTAGCACTACACCAATATTTGTAATTGTGAGATATCAAACACCAAAGAAAAATTACTAAGTTTAATTTTCAGGTTTCTTCTCTCTGTGAAAGGAAACTAATCAAAGCTTCTATGTTTTTTGTCCTAATAATATAGTTGTGTGTGCGTGTATGTATGTGTGTGTGTGTGTATATATATACACACATATATATACACACACACATGTATATACACACATATATAACACTGCTTCTGGAATTCCAGACACCACTAATGCTCTGTAAATACTAATCTTCTACTCAAAGCAAAGTTCTGAAGTTGGTACCGTTATTTTCATTTTAAAGGAGAAAAAGCCTGAAGCACGGAGAGGTTAGGAATCGCCCAGGTTGGCAAGGCACAGGGCAGACACATCCAGTCTGGCTCACAGCTGGGTGAATCCTCTGTGTGCCCCTCTGTGCTTGTTGCTCTCCATTGGGAAGAGTCAGCGTGGTGACTGGCACAGTGTGTGGTTGGTGCCAAGCACGTGCGAGCCATGTGAGGCACTGTCCCTTTTCTTAAGTAGCAATAAGCAGCCTTCTCTTTTGCTCTGGTCCAGCCTGCAGGGCCCTGCTGCATCTGGAAGTGGGGGTCCCTGGCGAGTCTCTCTATTTTTGAGACATTCATTGGCTCTAGACTAGTGCGTAAAACAATAATATCTCTTTAACAGCAAATGAGAAAAGTTGCTTTAATCCCGTTTGGCGATATGGTCTTCGTTATTGATGACCTGCAAAATTTGTAGTAAGACTTGGGTTAATAATACATTGTGTTTTTTTTTCCCTGAATAAGCACATGAGTATTTATTATAAGAATGCATCATATAGCATTGATCTGGTCAACTGTGGGAATTTGAGTGAATTTCATATATTTGAAAAAGTCTCAAATTTTATGAGTGTTTCATTTGATATGAATTAAAAATTATGAAACAATATTGTTAATTTTAAAAAGTACTTTTAAAATGTTGTTCTTTGTAGCTTCTCTGAAGCAGAGATAATTCTGTACTATTTCCTCTAAGTGACAGATGGCCTAGGAAAGGATAAAGACAAAACCCATTCTGGAACACGTTTGCAGGAAGGTCACATACTTGGATTTTAGTCCATGTTTCCTGCAGTCATTGGCATGTAGACATGAGCAGAGGAGGTGTATGCTGAGCCTATGGCGCTCTCTCTATTCTCACCATGACATGGGAAGGCTGAGTCCTGAGTATCCGGAAAAACTACTGTCCGTGTGTCAAAAGGTCTAGATGAAGGTCTCAGCCCTACAAACTAGCAACAAGATAGCATGCTCAAGGTCAGCAAACCACTCCTAAAAAGGAGAGAGTATACACAAAGTTCTCTTTTGCTCGTAGTTCCACAAAGTATAAAAATTATTTTAGTGAATACTCATTGACTATTTTTTTAATGTGCATTCATGGGGAAAAATCCTAGAATTTCCTGCTCAGATATGTAACATAAAATTTCCATTTAAATTACAATTTTAAGGTAAAAGCATCAGTGTAAGAAAATACTAAAAGATACGTTAATATATATAGTATGCGTGCTGATGGTCCGACACAACAAACATCTGATGGCACACATGACTGAAAGCTGGCAGATGAAACAGGATGATGTTTCAGTTTATATTGCCAGCCCTAATGCTATAGCAGACACGGATGTCCCCAGGAATTTAGCTCCTTTGCCAGACATGGCTAATGGAAATGTGTGAGAGAGAGAGTGTGTGTGGTATAAGAGAACTCGGACTGTGAATGTGTAGAGGTTATGTAGAAGGTTTTGTGTTGGTTTTTGCTTTGTTTTGTGATTATAAGAATTCAAGGCCGGGTGTGGTGGCTCACGCCTGTAATCCTAGCACTCTGGGAGGCCGAGGTGGGAGGATCGCTCAAGGTCAGGAGTTCAAAACCAGCCTGAGCAAGAGCGAGACCCCGTCTCTACTAAAGATAGAAAGAAATTAATTGGCCAACTAAAAAATATATATATAGAGAAAAAATTATCCAGGCATGGTGGCACATGCCTGTAGTCCCAGCTACTTGGGAGGCTGAGGCAGGAGGATTGCTTGAGCCCAGGAGTTTGAGGTTGCTGTGAGCTAGGCTGATGCCACGGCACTCACTCTAGCCTGGGCAACAGAGTGACACTCTGCCTCAAAAAAAAAAAAAAGAATTCAAGCTCTGGAATCAGATATCTGAGTTCCAATTCTAAGCTCTGCCATCCACCAGCTATAGGATACTTGCATTTTATTTTATTAGACTCAGACTCTCACCTATATATTGGAGATAATAATTTTTCAAAAAAAAATTTTTGTGAAATATTAGAACAGTGTTATCTATATATGCTCACATATACAGACATCATGACATTCTATTCTTCTCCAGAGAGGGACTTCAGACTACTATTTTTTTAATAATATTTTTTATAAAATTTAAAAGAAGCAGTTTCTTTTCATTTGAGCCATCAAGTCATCCTTGCCACGTTTAAGAATGAACTTTATTATTTTGGTGCATCCATTTATATCATAAATTGATGAACTATTCCTCTTCATGATTATCATTAAAGTTTCAAAATAATAATTGGAATTAAAATGAATAGGAATCGCAATTTAAGCTGCAATACAGCAGTGGCTGTTATCATCAAGGCTCCTTTAATCTGTGATCCAATTTCTTTAGTAATTAAGTTCCTCGAAAAAAATAAAATAACATTTTAATTTTAATCTGATTAGAATAATAGACCTTTTTGCCATGAACAATTAAACTGATAATGTTCCATTTATAAATTAATTTCATGATGAAGAAATTTTCATAAGAATTTTCTGAAAGGTTTCCTGGTCTCCAATTTAGCATGGCTGAAGATATTTTATAAGTGACTTTCTCTGGATGTGTGATTCTTTAGGATTAGATTTGGGGACTGAATATTTGTAACACTGATGCCTTTGAGATCCCTGTCCCTAAATGGCACTTTATAGCATGGTTTGTCAAATCATAAGAGCAAAAACCAAAATCAGAATCAAAGCCACGCACTCCTATTGTTGATCATCAATAAATCTGGTTTTGTACTTTAAAGCAAAATGCTATGGTGAAGGTACCACCACCCTTGATGCATCAGTTTTGTGGGAATGCCCAAAGGGAACAACTTGAGAAGAAAGTATTTCAGATAATGCTATTGCTTGTCTGACAGCTAACTGACTTGAATGTCATGACAAGACATTACATTTGCAATAGAACTTTATGGTATAAGAGATTTTATTTCTCTTGTTCATCATGCAATATTTGAAAGGCAAGAAAGAAAAGAATTAAAAAAATGTTTCCCCAATTTTTATATAGATGGGAAAAGAAAAACTCTGAGATTAAATGACTTACTAAAGATATTCTTGTCAGAAACAGAGCTTAAATTAAAATCATGCCATTTTTTCTTTTCCAATGAGGAACTATCTTACGAAGCAACCTGTAAGTACCAAAGAGTAGACCCTAATATAAGAATTTGGGTGCATATGGTTTATGTGACATTGGTCCAATAAATGCAAAAGGGTATAAGGGAAGTGAGGCAAAGAAGAGTGGAAAGCCCAAAAAGGGGTTCTTTAATAAGGGGTTGCTACTATGGGAAACTAGATTGATCCCAATGGAACCACTCTGAGAGACCATAGTGAGTGCTGCTCCCTGCACACCTGGTCTTCTGGCTGGTCCCTCTTCCTATGTCATAGAAAGCCATTGCTGTATATGGGAGCCATCTGCAGGTGACAGCCAGGGTGGGCTACAGGGATGTGCTTCATTGAATAACTTGATAACTGGACAAGGCCCATTACAATGTGTTAAGGACAATGCAGATTGCCAGGAAGATTGATCGTCATTAAAATTAAACTTAATGACAATAAAAATATTTACCTGCGGAACTTATTTCTTGCCCTTAGAATAAATAATACTGCACATGACTATTTCCAGCCTAGAAGCCATAGTCAGCAATGCAAATGCCACTTTTATTGCTGTCTTATGTTCCATCATCGACTTGGCCGTCTATGGAACTCAGAATGCCAAATTCCTACGCACGATCACCCCCTCCCCTTCATTCACGTGTTCTTTCTCACCTACTATGTACCAGGCACTGTATTAAGTGCTGGGTTTTTAATAGAGGATAAAACAGACAAAATCCCTGACCTCGGAGAGCTTGTTTATCATCAAGTGGTAGAAGGCAGAAAATGAAGCACAAAAAGTAGTAAATAAATATATAATAGATTTGGTAATGAGAGGAGCTATGAGGGAAAGTAAAGGTCAGAAAAGAAGTGATGTTGAAGGGGTGGGGAAGATGATATTTTATATAGAATGGCGAGGAAAGACCTCTCCTTTAAGGTGACATTTGCACAGAGACCCGATGTGAGGGAGCAAAGCCGTGCAGACAGTTCACACAGGGCATTCCAGATGGCTCGCATGACATTTCTGAGTTCACCGTAAGGACGTTAGTCAGGACTTTTAGTGAGTTCAGAAGCACCAGAAAGTTGTTGTAAGGGAACTAATGTAATCCCAGTTATATTTTTTAAAAAGATAATACAACTTTTGTAGGAAGACTAAATTGTTTAAATGCAAAGAGTACAGCCAGGGGAGCTAGCTCAGGGGCTGTTCAAATATTCCAGACCAAAAATGAGAGTAGGGTTCATGTGGCTGTTCGCCTTATTACATTATTTATACTATGCATATTATTTATATACATTCGCATGCATTGTATATTTCATAATTTGGAAATTATCTGGTATTACTTAGAGCAGAGATTTTTACATCATTCTTCATGGAAACTAAATGTGTTCAATGAGTAAATTAAAATCTGAAAATCCTAACGAAATCACTGAAAGCTGATCGTTTATGATAATATTTACTATAATATGAGTAAGTACTACAGACATGTGACTGTCTTCTAAGCTCCAACTGGCCTTACGTTTTTCTTTAAAATAGTATTTCTGTTTTATAGTGTAAACCTATCACTAGTTTATGCTTTTTCTGGAAAGGACCATGCATAGTAAATGGTCTAGCTGTGCAGGCCATCAATGTAAACATCTGAATCTTGTTATAGGTCGCAAAATATGTGAACAAATGGGATTGACCGTATTGCAGTAAAACTTCAGACAGACACTAAAATTTGAATTGTTTATACTTTTCACATGTCCCTAAGTATTATTTTTCTTTTGATTTCTTTTCAACCATTTAAAAATGTAAAAATCATTCTTAGCTCATAGGTTATACAAAAACAGGTGGCATCAGGGTCAGATTTGAGCCACAAACTATAGTTTGCAGAAAGATCAGGAATGAAAGATCAGGAGTTTGGAAATAGGGAAAATAGTATTAATGCCGTCGGGGTAGGTAGGGAAAAGAATGGGTTGAATAAAGTCATTTAGCAGGTGATAATGAACCAGTTTAATAATTTATTTTCTGATTAGCTTTGCTAGATCTCACTCTCAGACAGGAAAATGAATTTATGGCTTTTACATAATGTTTCTCTTTGTTTTTAAAATCTTCAATTTTGTGTGCTGTTTTTTCTCAGTAACAATATCTGGTAAGTATAGTTTCTAGAAATTAAGGGTTAAGGAATAAATGTGTGCTTATTGTGCTTCATTGATTTGCTCTCATCCTATTTTGGGATACGTTTACTTGCGAGGCATGTCTCTCTTTTGTGAAACTGAAGTGTATCCTCGCGTGACTTCTTCCTGTGGATTCCAGATTGCGCCATCTGGAGCACAATAGACCAAAATCTCTTCTCTTTGCCATAGCATAGGCCTTTGCAAAGTCAAAAAAGCCACAGTGACGCTTGTGGACTTCTCTGCCTCTTAGAGTGTCTTAAACTCTCTCCAGGTACTTATGTTTATAGCTGCTCTCCTGTTTGTTCCTTAATTTTCTAATTATTCTTGTTAAAATGAACACACACTAGGAGGAACTTTAAGCTCTTGTTCACCTAATGGGAAATTCAATAGAATTTCCGTTTCCAAAGATTATTGTAACAGGCAACAATGAAATGAGATTTTTGGGGTAGGCATTGTTGGTTTATTTTTCTGTTTTTTATTTGTTTAAATATAATGTATTCCATTATAAATATACCTGATTTCTAAATGATCAGATAAAATCCCAGTATTATCTCCCACGATTATTAGTGGTTAATTAGCACTTATAATCACACATACACATTTATTCTTTAGCCTTTTATTACTATAAACTATACTTGCCAAATATGGTTATTGAAAAAAAAAACAGTGTTAAGATTTTAAAAACAGAGAGAGATGTCATATAAAATCCATGAATTCATTTTCTTATCTGAGAGCGAAATCTAGCAAAGCTAACCAGAAAATAAGTTATTAAAATAGTTCATTATCATCTACTAAATAACTTTATTTAACCCATTCTTGTCCCTAAGTACCCCAATGGCATTAATTCTATTCCCCTCGACTTGGTTATATCATGCTTTATTCAGTCCAACACAGTATAGAACCACTTATGATGTTAAAGAAACACGAGATATCAATGTGAATTCTAAGCAGCACTAGACTATCCTAGATGAAAATATATTATTTATTTATTTATGTATTCCCAAATTCTGTGGGTACAAATATTGTTAGGGTTACATATCTTGCTCCTGCCCCCCTCCCCACCCTGCTCTGCCAGAGCTTCAAGCGTGTCCAGTCTTCAAGTGGTGCGCCCTGCACCCACCATGAAAATATATAATTTTTACTGGTGATATTCTTTTTGATATTAAAAATTATGCTTAACCAAACAATTTTAAGAAAATAAATTGACTTTTATTTTGTGCTCACTAGGTTCTGGGTTGAATGATGGACAGTGGCATGAGGTCCGATTCCTAGCCAAGGAAAATTTTGCTATCCTCACCATTGATGGAGACGAAGCATCAGCAGTTCGAACTAATAGTCCTCTTCAAGTTAAAACTGGCGAGAAGTACTTTTTTGGAGGTAAGAATGCCATTGTTTATTGGTTAATTAATACGTTGCTAAAATTGGAGTTTCAAAACGAAGCTTGATTATGATAGATGTATGTTTGATTCAGTGGTTTCAGTAAATCTCAGGATGAAACAAACAAGAAACAAAGAACTCTGCACTTCCATTAAGCTAAAAAGAATTGAAAATTTTTGTTCCTTCGTGATAAAGATACTTATGTGATGTCACCATATTCTTCTGGTCCAATCTAAATCTTCGAGGAATAACACTTGAGATTCTGAAATCATTCATTCTCATAATACTCAAGATTCAGGTCCTTCCTTGGATTATGTATTGGTCACCTATTTCTATGTAACTAATTACTCCAAATCCTAGTGTTTTATACAACAAACATTTATTACCTCACAGTTTCTCTAGATCAGGAATTCAGAAATGACGTACCTGGGTGGTTCTGAGTCAGGTTCTCTTATGAGGTTGCCCTCAAACTCGTGGCTGTGTTACTTAAGACCTTGACTGAACCAGATTTTCTGCTTCCAAGAATTTGTATTCACCTGGTTACAGTCAGTGCCGGCTGCAGGCTTGGGTGCCTCAGTTCTCCTCCATGTGGCCTCTGATTCTGCAGTACCTCTCTTCTTCAAGCAGCTTCTTCTATAGGTGACTGGGGAGAGAGAGACACAGAGAGAGACAGGAAGAAAGGAGGGGAAGGGATAAGCAAGAAAGAATGTTCTCAAGATAGAAACCATAAGTATTTTTTTTTTAAATAATCCAATCTTGGCAGTGACATCCCGTCACTACAGTCATACACAGTGAGTTCAAGTGAATCACTAAATCCAGCCCACACTTCAAGAAAGAGGGTTACACAATGGTGTGAAAACCAAGAGCCAGGGATGGCGGGGCCATTTCAAAGGCTGCCTACCACCATTGCTTTACAGATTTTGGTTTCCAAGCCCAGCAGTCAGGAGAGCGTTGACTTCCTCTTGGGTTTTTGGTCTTCCTTTAGGATATGCTGTCAACAAATGATCATGATGATGCTTGGTTGGTTCTATCCTCATTGGCCGAATCCTCAGAGTATATAAGAATCACCAGAACTGATTACAATTCACATTCTCAGGCCCCACCCCTGGAACTACCTTACATGAGAAGCCATATTATCACAAATATCTTGGTTCTTAAGTAAAGATTAGTAAAACGACTCTCTTATGATGGATTCTACATTTGTGAAAGAGTATCGTAACAAGGGCCTGCCATATCTTCTAATTGAAGAAATGCATCCTGCCAGAAAATGATTTTTTTAAGCATTAATGAATTACAAAGACATATTTTATTAAAGTGCTAGATGTGTTGTATAGATCGATACATCTTCCATTAGATTATTGGCTTCCTTACTCTAAATCATGCAATGTAAGAGTGCTAAATTAAAAAACCACATTCCCAGGAAAGTCTTTAGCTTAAACTTAAAAAACATATATGTTACATATCTTTGCCTCTGAAGATATTTCCATTAATGTTCACATATCTATTATTACTTACATAAATATATATTTATATATCCCCATATGTACATGTATTTTCTAGTCATTAGAGTAAGCCTACCTGAGAGCAGTCACCTTGTTTGTCTTGTTTCCTGCTATATCCCCCAAGATCCTAGAAAGAATCCCAGAATATAATAGATGACCAATAAATATTTATGAATGAATTAGTAAATCCAGTAAAATAGGCAAGGCAAACATTTTGTTTCCAATTATCTAATCGAAGAAACAGAAGCCCTGAGAGCTTTACTGACTTCCCACTGAGTTTGTAGCCAGTACCTGAGTTCAAGGTTCCTGACTCCTAGACCAGGGCATTTCTCCCCATCTGCTTAGTAACAACTTAGAGATAAAAGTCATGACTTAGGTCTCTGCTTCTTTAGTCTTTCATCGTGTTTGTTGGAAGTTAAGACCACGTGACTTTTAATAGACATTTGATGAATAGATGAATGTTAGATGAGATGTCTGATGAGTGAATGAATTGGACTTGTTGATGTGAAAAAAAAATGACTCAATAGCCAAACTGGTTTCCCTCCAGAAATGTATTCAGTATGATGGGCTTTTGGCCAACAACTTTCATTGCTGTCATGGTAAATGGATTGCAATTGTCACTTAGAAAGCCATTGATAGTCTCTATTCATCCCTTGATTGGAATATTTTTGACCTTAGATTAGCTTATATTGAATGCTTAAGTTTTCATCTATTTTGATCTAGATGGGTAATCAAATAGCTATAGCCACACATTTGTGGCATTGAGTTTATAGGACATACGGGCTATATGGTGTGCTATTTACTATTGCTTTACAGATTTTAGTTTTCAAACCCAGCAGTCAGGAGAATGTTGACTTCCTCTTGGGTCTTTGGTCTGCCTTTAGGATATGCTGTCAGCAAATGACCATGGTGGTGCTTGTTTGGTTCTATGCTCATTGGCTGAATCCTCAGAGTATATAAGAATCACCAGAACTGATTACAATTCACGTTCTCAGCCCCCACCCCTGGAACTTTAAAATGCAGAATGCTGAGAAATTAGAGAATTCTAGACTTCACGTGATTCTGATATACAGGATCTGGGGGACAGAATTATATAGATTGACCGTAGAAAATTTGCATGTACATCTTTTAGGTTACTTTTGAAAGACAACGTCAGTCCCTGAAAAGTTTGGGATGTGTGAGAGTTAGCTACTCTCCTACAGCTCTGCCCCCAGGGAGCACAGGAAAGGAAGCCACAGCCCAAGTTCTGAGGCACATACAGACATTTATTGTGTGAATCTTTACTAGCAAGCAAGGACGACACTGTTAATACAAACGCTTCTAAAAGCCCAGTGAAGTACAGCTCTCGGACTTGCTGCAGCTTGAATAAAATGCTCTCTCGAAGCAGCAACACTAAGTGGGGGATTCAGCTATAACCAGAGCCAGTGCCGGGCAACAGAAAGCCTCCTAGTCAAATGGCTGGCACAGGGGCACTGTGTGACCCCAACTCCAGAGCCATTTCTAAAGGCTCAGGTCACAGGCTTCACAGGAGTCTTATACCATCCTCGCACAGGCTGGGGGTGTCTCTAAAAGATGTTTTTTGCCAAACTGTATGCCCTTAATACCTCTGAGTTCACCACTGAGGTCTCTTTTCTAACATTCAAGCAACTTAACTCTGATTTCACCAAAGAAAACTCAGTTTGGCATTCAGTTGAGTAGAGACGCTATTGATTCAATTAATTAAGTCAATTAGATGAACAGACAGCAAAAATCTCAGAGTAGCCGCATCTGAATTGGCTGCAAGGGTTTCTGATCTAATGCTCATCATCTCCTCTCAGCTTCACAATGAGAATGTGAGCTACCCCTGGGTTGTACCTTCACTAAAACACATGTGCGCACGCATGCATTTGTATGTGCCCGTGCGTACAACTTCATACTGTCTGTGCTGAAAGTTTTCAGGTCAGTTTCAGATGTTACAATAAACACATCTTAAGAAACACTAGTCTAGAGGGAAGAAGAATGACATTGTTCTAAAACACAAGCTTTGGAATCACGTTCACCTTATTGTGGATCATGGCTTTCCCATGTAGTTAATGAATCCTTTCATAATTTATCTTATTTTTTTAAACTATTAAATGGCAGTATCATCTGTTTTGTGAACACTGCACCACGCAACTTGTGAAACCCGGAGTCTGACCACAGAGGATGCTAAATGCTGACTGTCCTTCCAATTCATATTGAGTCTTTTTTTTTTTTTTTTTAACTTAGAGAAAATGCCTTCTAAGGAAGATCTGACACTTCAGACCATTGCTCATCTAAAGACCTCTCATTGACCATCAGCTTCTGCACTACTCAAAGTATTTCTTCTTCCATGGTCATTAAAAATAAACGTATTTTTCCTGCTCACCAATAGCCTTAGGTAAAGGCTTCCCTTCCCCCCTCTTTCCTCAGTTTTGTTTCCAAACCCTGAAACATGTCCACACTTCATTTCTTTTGAAGTTAAGTCCCGGCTGTGTAGCTTCCTTTGGGGCTCAGGCTCAGCTATTTCACACCAGTGTGCAATTTTATCTCTCTGTGCTTGTTCCCTGCTAATCCCAGGAAAGGTCTTAGTTCTTCTTTGTAACACCCGTGATCAGAAGTTTAAGCAGCAAGAATGCTTTTGCCTTGTTCTTTCTTGGGAATAAGCAGAATAAAAAGAGCAATTAGTCATTTGGGATGTTTCCTCAGCCAGAGATGTTTTAGCTGCTTTAATTTGTTTCCTCTTCCTCCAAACTAGAATTCTTTTAGATAACATGCCATTAATTTTAACAATCAAAAGAATAATAAGCACAAAAATTAAATTTATTTGATGACTGCTTACTTGGTAATAGGCTTTTGGAAACTGGGCCCATGGTTATAAAAGAGTAGAAAGACTTCTAAATTTATAAATTTTCTTAGTTTTGGTATCTTTCGGATCTCTTTTGTTTTCATTTAAAAAGAAAAAGAGTGAGGGCTAAAGAGGAGAGATAAGAAAGTTCTAGAGCAATTTTATAGGAAGGGGAGCTCCAAGGAACATAGTTGGTGTAGGAGGCACCTCTCAGGATGAACCCAAAGCAAGTGGAGGAGGCAAGAGAGATGCAGGACATTGGGACTGGCCTGAGTATGACAGGATTGGCATTAATAAAGTTTAATATAAGGGTGCATCCCTTTCCAGCACACCAGTACGTGGTGGTCTTGGTCAGTTGGGATGCTGTAGCAGAATACCACAGACTGGGTGTCTTGAGCAACAGAACTGTATTCCTCACAGTTTTGGGGGCTGGGAACTCCTAAAGCAAGGTGCTGGCAGATTCAGTGTCTGGCGAGGGCTGCCGTCCTGGTTTGTGAATGGCCATTTCTCATTATATCTCTTTGCTGTGTATGGGAGGGGAGAGAGAGGGGGAAAGAGAGAGAGAGAGAGAGAGAGAGAGAGAGAGAGAGAGAGAACGAACACTCTCATGTCTCTTCTTATGAGCCTACTAACCCCATCATGAGAGCTCTACCCTCATGACCTTATTATCTCTCAAAGACCTCACCAACTAACACTGTCCCATTTGTGGGTAGAGTTTCAATATATGAATTTTGAGGTACACAAACATGTAGTCTTTAACAATAGCCTTTCAATTATTGAAACAGAGCGTGGATTTCAAATAGCTACCTAGATACTATGTACATATATACATCTGTATCAAGTGGTTCTCTATTAAATCATTTAGGAGGGTGATTACCAGTTCTTGTGCTCCTTAGTTGTTTATGGAAAAATACCAATAGTCCTTTATGCATTTGGGTGCTGAAAAGCTTCCTTAGTTAGTTACTGTACTCCATAAATTAGTCATGAAAAGCCTCCCAGATATTTTCTCAGAAATTTTGGGGTTGACAAGTCTGTCAGCAGAATACAGTATTTATAGGACTTGCAGCACTCCATTTAGGATTAACTCTTTGGACCTCTGAACAAAAAGTAAAGGACTGTGAACATGGGATAAAAACACTGCTGATGTTCACTTTTCTGAATCCGATTTTGTGACCTCTGAGTAGGAGCAGGTATGGAATTGGAAAGCAATCAGAAAAAATATTCTGAGGGAATTCCTTCCCACACTTATAAAGGAGAGTGAGAACTCATCTCTGATAAATGTTAGAAAGCTTCGTATAAAACAAAAAAATAAAAAACCCATAAATGATAAAAAAGGTATCATCTGTATGAAGATACATTCCAGGTGTAAGGAGCCAACACTTGGAGTGAAAAGAGAAGGGGTAGCCAGCTAAGATTCCGAGTCTGTGGTCACTGAGAGCAGGGCCAAACTTAAGGACAGAAAGAGAAAATTTACCTTCCTTGCTTTTGCTGGTCTGGTAATCTTCAGAAACAGAAGAATTTTGAATTTGACCTTGAATTGCAGTACAATGCGGACCTATCACTACTAAAGAAATGAAAATACTGGAAACTTGTAGCTAATAATAATGCTGGAAATAAAATAGCCACACATGCACACAAAAATGTGCAATAAAAAGAAGATAAAATCCCAAGGTTACTCTAATCCCTCATTAGAGTATAGTGTCCTTTCCAAGATAGCATGTATTTAAAAATAAATTAAATTATCCCAATGTCATGCTTTGTTTGCCTTGGAATTGTGTACGATGTGCATCTACTGACTCGTAGAGCACAGGCTTAAAGTTGTAGACATAGAAGGCAATCCTGCCAGAGTTGTTCATACTACAACAACAACGTGAAAAGTTCAAAAGAATGTCCTTGGCACCATGTGGATATATATCAAATCCCTTACTGGCAGTAAGAAATATCCCCACATTTAACTAAAACTGCTGGGCAAGTGTGCTGTCTTGCACATGAAAGGCTCTCTTAAGAAATGCCTTCTAAAAACCAAATATTGCCTGGAGAATTTAAGTCCTTACCCTTTAGCTGTAATTAGATCAATGTTCAATTTCCTCTTCACTAGTTGAAATAATAGTGAATTTTTAAAATCTTTTTCTACTTCTGTTTTCCCAAATCCTTGGACTTTTCCTTCTGAACATGCTTTTATATTTTCATTCATCTCTTCTATTACAGAACTGAGATCCATCTTCACACATTTATATCCAAAGAGATTATGGAGTCTGTGATGTAACTCAGGCATTATACTATCTCTAATCCTCTCTATCCTCATAGAACTTACACTTTTTGCTCTCATAGCTCCATATGTCTCAACTTTTTAAAGTTATAATTTTTTTACATAACAGTCGTACCTCACTTAGGGATGGAGATACATTCTGAGAAATGTGTCATTAGGCAATTTTGTCATTGTGCAGACATTGTAGAGTGTACTTACACAAACTTAGATGGTACGGGCCACTACACACCTAAGCTATTAATATGTGGTATAACCTATTGCTTCTAGGTTACAAATCGGTATAGCATGTTACTGTACTGGATACTGTAGGCAGTTGAAATAAATGGCAAGTATTTATATATCAAAACATATCTAACCATACAAAAGGTACAGTAAAAATATGGCATAAAAGGTAAAAAAAAAAAAAATGGAACACCTGTACAGGGCACTTACCATGAATGGAGCCTGCAGGGCTAGAAGTTGTTCTGGGTGAGTCAGGGAGTGAGTGGTGAGTGAATGTGAAGGCAGCCTGTGTCCTCTGGTCCTGCTCCACTTTCTCCCTCCATTGCCACAGCACTGACCCACTTTATGACATTCAACACCCTTTATTATTTACTATATTAATTGCCTATTGTGAGAGTCCTTAGCGGAATGTAGGTACTAAGAGGATGAGGATATTGGTCTTATTTTTTTTTCTTTTCTGATATATCTCAAGTACTGGGGAAGAAATGTCTGACATATAATAGGTTCTTAATATATATTTATTCATTGGATAGATTAATCAATATTCCCTTATGTATGTGTTTAATGACTGCATGCTCAAGAGGCTACAGGGCTTCTTAGCACCACTTACATTGTAATATTCTGCCACCCACACCCCTCCTTGCAGGGGACATGAAGAAGGGCTAGGATTGCCATTTAAAATAAGCTGCCAGGTAAAGCCTCAACTGAGAAGATGGCACTGAGCAAAGACCTCAAGGAAGCGAGGAAACATACTGTAAGAAAAGGTGGGAGAAGGATACCCTTGGTAGAGGGAAAAGTAAGTGTAAACAGATTTGCAGCTGGTGTGTGTAGGGAGTATTTAGAGAAGGAGTTCAGTGTAGCTGGAGGAAAGAAAGGTTGGATTATGAAGGGTCTTTTACAATGACTGAGATGGGAGGTCCTTTGATGTTGGGACCAGGTGAATCTAATTTATGTTTTAAAATGATCCCTCGGGCTGCTATTTTGATAATGGACTGTAGTCAGATGAGGTAATATGGTGGAGAATATCTCATTAATCCAGATAAATTAAGATGGACCAGATCATGGCAGTGGATCAGGTGGGAAATGATCGATTCTAGATTCACATGTGGAGGTCAAGCCAACAGAACTTGCAGACAGGTGGACTATGGCATGTGAGGGACAAAAAAGAGTCAAGGATAACACCAGTCTTCTTGACAAAAAGGCCTATGCCTACCCTTTCCACTATTCCATACTTCCTCCTTCACCTTCCAGAGTTTGGGGTCCACTCAGCTGTGTTTCCCTGAAAATTGCTTCCAACCTATACATCCTAACACAGGTATTGTGCATGCCGTAACCAGTCATTCCATTGCTGAAATTAACAGGACCATGGACAGCTCCACCTCCTGCTAACACTTCCCCAGTTCCCACCATCCATGCTTTTCTAGTTTCCCTTTCCCTTGATGGGTTCTCGGTCAGTTCCTGAAACTCTCATCTCAAGTCTTGGCCTAATGCTCTTTCTGCTGCATCATCTGCAGGGGATAAAGAGGGCCAGGAATCTACTGATTTAAAACCTGCTCTTGTAAACCAAAATTCCAATCAGTCTCCAATCTGGGAACCACCTTGACATTCAGACTTAAAGTTAAGAAACATAGTATCAGTGGCCTTTTAAAATAGTTAGTTCACTATAAGTTTCTCCTGTGTATACTTCCTGCTTGAAAATATAGCATTATTGTTATATTTTCCTCTTGGTCTTTGTCCCGTTCATGGTATAACTATACTGCTGAGGCTGGAGAGGGTTAAAGAATAAACTATTTATTGTTTTTTTAAAAAATAAACTGAAAATTAACCATCATCTACACTTACATAGTGCTGAACGTCCTTTACTGATATTGAAGTATATGGGTGCCCTATCATGCCTCCCTTTGAAATACCAATATAGTATTAATGGCAATAGCCAACTTTTTTTTAACTAACAATGTATTAAAATTTTAGAATGATAGTGAGAAAAACCACAGTTTACAACCTTAGTGATTTCTGCAAATTAATAATTTATTTAATTTGGATTAGCTGACACTGTATAATAATTGGAATTTATTTCTCTTCACTACTTCCAAACCTATCAGTTAACTTTATTTTGTAAATTTTTCATTGTGATTTTAGTAGGTTAGCCTGGTCCATTATTATATGTGATTGTTTTTCCCTTTTTCACCTAGAGTTGCCCCTTCCTTAATTATAGTGAATAACTGAGAAACTCTTTCTCAGTTAATTTAACTAGGGCTTGATTGTACCAAAACAATTTAAAAACATTTGGATCAATATTTGCTATTCTATGCAAATTATTTCCCATTTTTTAAAAATAGATTTTTTTTAAGTCATCTGTTTCCATTATGAGAATATCTACAAGGAAAGATACATTCCTTTTCAGTTTAATTCCCAAAGAGCTTTTGGTCTTTTTTGTTTGTTTTCCAATTATATGCATAAAAGAAAAGGGCTAAGAAGAGGATAGGAATTGCACAGTGAAATTGAACGTATTAACCTCATCAGAAACTGTTTTTCTGCTTGGAGATAGGAAAGTATTCATTACATAGCCAAAGGTTCCAAGCCTTTTTTACAGCTCCCACAAGTAAAATTTGATTAGAGGCATGCTTTAGACTAATTATCTTTAGAATTATTGTGATATTTTACATACATTCACCATGTTCTGGCTCTTAAAACTGGCTTGTGTTGGAAATATTTAGATTTAAGACATAATTGTAAGGAGTTTTCAAAGAAAAAAAAATCACAAAATTACAAAAATTCTTTGACTTTCAAGAATTGGCTTAACCCTGTGGCCATTTGCCACCAGCACCCTCTGCTTTCCTTTCTCCTTGTATTCATTTTGCTACTTTAAAATCACTAGCCTCAAAGAACATAATATTCTAAGAAAAGAATGCAGATAACCTTAAATATATGTAAATTAAATATGGATTTTGTATGTGGAACTTAGAAAATATCTTGCATATAAAAATGCTCTTAAGTAGAAAAAATACTGGCCAAATATTAAAATGGTGATATCTTGTATATCTGGTGTAAATATGTGATAGGTGTCAAATTCTTACTTGGTGAATGTAAATATTTCTACAGATTACCCTATCCAGTTGAATTACAATGCTTTACCAAAAAAAGAGAAGAAATTTTTAAACGTATACTTTGTTTTACATGAGTAGTGCATGTTAAAAAATTATTCAATGACACTTTGTTATAGCACAGTGAGAAAGACTTTATTATGGACCATCGAGAGAGGGGTATAGGGATAATTGCAATGGGATTGTGTGGTGGGGAACAGAAAATTGAGCTCAATTGTGAACACAGAAATGGCAAGTTGGGTCACTGAATGCAAACTTACAAAGAGGAAACTTCAAGGGTAAGGGAGATTCTGGCTACCCCAACCCATTCAGGATTGTTGCTGAAGACAGGCTGGGCTGATCAGACGTCACTTGGGGGACGGTGGAGCATGAGGAACCTGATTAGACATTGATTGAAGATGACCAGGTATGAAGGATGGGAGTTTGTTTCTGGCTAAACTGGCTTAGCAGAGATCTTTCGCTACAACTGCCTTTGACAGGAGAGTGTACCCATGAGCCATGGAGAAGGTTCAGAGACTGACTAAGGTTTTACCAGGCAAAGAATCTCTGTCATAGATCAGTTCAGGAACTCTAAGAAGCAGAGATTGAGACAAAATTAGATGATCGAAAGACTGACTGGGGAAGTACCCCTGAAGGATGAAGGGGTGAAAGAGGAGCAGCTCTTGAAACCAAGAATGGTGAAAGGGAAGGAAGGACATGAGAGTGGGCAGATGCCCAGATGGCCGTGCAGCTCTGAGACAGTTTTAGCCACCGTCTCTATCACAAGCTGTCTGTCAGAGCCCATGTCAGACAGAAATGCCCAGCTTGAGTACTCCTGCTGTGTTCAGACCGAGGGCAGCCTGGGCAGTGTGGCCTCCGCAGGTGAGCATCTGTGGACGCTGCTTAGAGCGGCCAACTCCGACCTTACCCAGGAAGGGAGATGTGACCAGCGCACCTCGTTAGCTGCCACAAGTCATTTGGTGATGATATAAAAGTGTAAAAACAAAAGATACTTCTAGAAAGTTCTCTCATGGCACTTCTTTACAAACTAGAGAGAAGTCTGTGGGTTGTTTTCTATTTTTTCCAGTAAAGTTGATATTTTTGTTTGCATTCCTAATTCTTTTAGATTGAACAAGTAGAAGAGATGAATGTTAGGATACTTTTAAAAATTGCTGAAAATTCAAATAATACTATCTCTTTATGCACACAAATAAAGCAGAATCCAGCACCTGTAATTGTAATGATCTATTATTGTTTGTTCTGTCTGCCTGCTTATATATATATATATATATTTTTTTTTTTTTCCTTTAGGCAGTCAACATTTATATGTAAACATCCCTCTTTGAACTAGAAAGTAAATGTTTTCTGGTTGTGTGAGGTATTTTTTCCCCATTGTTAATTTTTTTTTTTTTAAAAAGATCACAGACTTAAAAATAAGCTAGTTTTTCTAGTCTGGTTCACCCATGAAGTAACCAAATAGTCTTTGCTAGATTTTACCTTCCCCTTTGCTTCCAGAAATTTCTCTTTCTTCTTTAGGTTTCTCCCTTGTCCATCTTTGCAACCAGGTATCCCTCAGGTGATAAAGAATTATTATATACTCCCCAAGAGAACTTTATAGTACTAGAAAATTTTATAAGATTCTTTGTCCTTCAAGATCTTAAAATGATTGAATCTCTAGTGGTGAAATTTACAAGTCTTTGCAGGCATGGAGAGGGGGTTAAGGGTGGGGGAATTTAGGCCAAAGATTTTCCTAGTAACACTCAAGTCAGCCTACTTCAGAAGGTGACCTCAAAATTATGTTCTCTTCAATACATTTTCCACCCAAAAAACAAAAACAAAATCCCTAAGCCTCCATAATATGTGGATCTTCCTGATCTCCTTCCTTGCATTTAAACATAATTAGTGCCAAAGCTGCTACAACACCATTCCTCAACTGAACCCAATCTGTAAAAATCAGACATTCACTACCTCACATTTCACAGAAGTCTGAGGTTGGAAAGAAAGACCTTTTCTGTTTTCACAGACCCTTCTTTGATCAGTGTACAAATATGAAATTTGAATAAGGATGTTCTCTGCCAACACTGAACTATATGATATTACTACCAAGAGAAGTTAGATGCCTCAGAAGAGTCAGCAATAAGACAAAATCCTTTAATATCTTCAGAACTTTTTCTTATCATCTATAGACTATTGAACAGACTAAGTGATGTGATTCGATAATTCAATATGTTTGCATGGTTTTAGGTTTACTATTTCAAAGAAAGAGTCTTTGAAGGGCAGAAACAGTATATAAAGAAGGATGGGCTCCTGGAAAATATGTAGTCAATGTTATGGGTGGAAACAAAATGTTGAAAGATCAAAAGAGGGAGAAATTTCAGTTGGGCTTTTGAGTAGAAACACGAGCTCTCAGGCTGATGGAAGCAGGGAAGTAAAGTTCACCCATGTAGAAGCTCAGAAGAAGCAGAAGTAGTTCTATTCTTTTCTGGACTAGTGCAAATTTGATTCACAGACCAACAGGTGGCGATTTTGTGCATTTGCTAAAATAATGCATGTTTGAAAACAAGCTCTCACACATTAATTAACATGTATAAGAACCTTCTAGGGGCTTTTAAAAAAAAAAGAATCCTGGGCTGCATTCTTAACAAAAATCTGATTCAATTAGTCTGAGGGTAGGGCCCAGAAATCTGCATTTTATACAGCTGATTTTAAAAAAAATTTGAACCATTTTATTGGCATATAATTCACACACCATAAAATTTACCATTTAAATCATACAATTCAGTAATTTTCAATACATTCAGAGCTTTATAACCATCACCACAACCTAATTTTAGGTCATTATCATCCCCCCAGATAGATCTAGGAACATTAGGAAGATTTAATTTGTTTAATTAATGAGGATATAATAAGGTTAGCACTCAATCATTTTTTAAAATGGAGTTTATTAAGATTTAAGTACATACAATAAAAGTTACAGTTCTATGGATTTTGATTCATAAATTTTTGTGGGTTTTTCTGATTCATATATCTTAGAGGGAATAAAAATAATGGTCACCAATCCCATTGTATGACTACAGAATAAAGTAATTGTATGCAAGAAAGTCTGTTTCAACCCTATAATCGTCATCAATAACCAGAAACACCTAAATGAGCAAGAGTAGACAGATGACAAAAGATATTGTGGCAAGTCTATATGATAGAGTATTATGCAGCCACAAAAAGTCAGGATTTTGAATAACATTAAATGATACAGGAAAATGCTAATGACAGACTTTTACTGAAGTAGGGATAAAATGTTTTCATCCAGTATGAATTCATTATTTCTTTCTCCTAAACCTGGCTGTCTAATGTTTTCCATGTTGGTGAATGTACCATTAACTTCCATCCAGGGTAATAAATGACTTTAGTCATTCTTTATAGTTTTATCTTCATACAGCATATTCCACCTTTCACCTGTCCTATCTATTTTAGTATTTACCTATTAACTACCCATTAAATATTCCACTCAGAAATAGTTTTCTGATCCATCTGCCTCTGACCTGTTTCACTGTCACCATTATAAACCAGGTTACCAGATTCTCTCTCCAGGACTGCTCGATGTTATGATAGTTTCCCGACTTATCCAGTGATGACTGTGGTCGCTCTAGTCAGTCCTCTTTCAGTCTCTCTTCTCCTCTGACCTTGTCAATTTTCCCATCCCTTCCACCACCCAGGCCCTCAAAGGCTTGCTTTTTCTCCTGTGGCAGCAATAAATATTTGTAGCCTGGACTACGGCGATCCTGCCCCGTCTGGCTCCTTTCCAGATTGCCCTTGTCATCTGGCATCCCTGCCCCTCCTCATTCCACATGCAGGAATCATACTGGCCTTCCTGTTGTAGGGACCCTACACATTCCATTTCCTCCATCTGGAATGTTCTTCAGCCTAACACAACTAGTTAATTCTTTCTCAAATCGCAACTTAATCAACACTTCAAGGGAGCATCCCCTTGACCTCCATTTCTGGCTGAGGCCAGGTTATAAGTTTTGTCCTCTCACAGGATAGGGCTCCGTTTGCGAAGAGCTCATATACCAGATTATAAATATAAATAACATAAATATATGCTAGTTATGAAAATTACTTGTTTAACGTCTGCCTACCTTACTGTACTTTGAACTTCAAAAGTTCCTTAACATTCTTTTTTCTTTCCTTTGCTGCCCCTTTTTTCCTTGCTTTCTCCTCTCTTATATTTCTGCTTTCTATGATTTCTCTTTCTACCTACACACCTCTGTACCCACCTACCCCTCTATCCTTAAAACTGTAGAAGAAAATTAAGCAAAAGCTTAATAATGCCTATCTGTGGGTGAAAGAGTTAATGATCATTTTAATGTTCTCCTTTCTTTTTTGGTCAAATTTTCCATAGTAGCCAAGTGTAAAGTGAAAATCTGAGATGACAAACACTGTCATAGCACTAAAAAAAAAAAAAAAAAAAAAGTGAAAACTACTTGAAAAAATTTCCATTTCCATATAAAATTGTAAGATATTTTCAAACTTTAGAAAATTGTGTTTAAATTTTTTTTCCAATTTTAAATAGACAAGAGTTTCATGTGGTAGCAAATGAAGAACTCGATAAAGAGAATGGAATGAAGACAATGAATTTTGTCAGGATTATTAAAAACTTCTTATAACATAGCACTCATGTTTAAATGCATCTTTGTTATTTAGGGTTACTGATAATTTATTCATATGGCAAAAGTTTTTTTGCCATTGATAGGCAGATTTTGCTTTCTGGCATAGGATATCCATAAACATAATATGTCAGATAACTTTAATAAAAAATATTTTTTATTGCATCAAGAGTTTCAGAATTTTTAGTCAATCATATTTTATTATTTAAAAAAATTAAGTATATAGACATGTTCATTGTTGAAGAAATTAATCTCTGGGAATGTATAAAAATATATAATGGTGAATATCAATTGAATGTATTGTCTCTTTTCAACTTTGCACTTATTTATAAGTAATGTTAAATGTTGAATATCTATATTGTAAATATTATAGAAATATCAATATTAACTTTGAAGATAGAGGGGGAAAAAGAAATCCAAATGTATTGAGGTAATGTTCAGCTGTAGGTTATAGAAATCCAACTTAATAGTTTAAACAGAATAAAAGGATTGGTGTGACATTTTATGGTGTTCAGGAAACATGAATGCGTATATTTTAAGCATCACCAAGCTTTTTTGGTAGAGGGTCATATAGTAAATATTTTAGGCTTTGTGCCTTTGTGAGCTGTATTACTTTTACACAGCTATTCAGCTCAACTATTATGGCAAAGAAGCAGCCATAGACAATACATAAACAATCGAGGATGTTGTGTGTTCCCGTAAAACTTTATTTACAGAAACAGGTGGTAGGCTGGGTTTAGCCTGCAAGCTGTAATTTGAAAAGCCCTAATCTATCTTGTTTTACTTGCCATCTTTAGTGCGTTGCTTCTAACTCATGATTCAAGATGCCTTCTTAAACTCCAGCCATCCCATTCCCATTCTAGATAGCAGAAAGAAAGTAGTGGAAAGAGGTGAAGAACATCTCTCTGAAAGATACTCAGGACACTAGGTCTTAAGTTTGAAGCCTCAAGACTGTTTTTTACTTACTCCCTCCCATGTCCTGCCAAGTCTCAGTGGAGGTGGGCCACGCTCATCTCCCTTCAAGACAAATTGTTCAGCCTTCCTTTCTTTTCTCTGCATTTCAACCAATGGTAAACCCCCCTGAGGTCCTGAGGAAGAATAACCCTTGGGTAGATGGTAATATCCTTAATCTGATCACTGCCACAGGACATGGTCCCACGGACTGGTGGACAGCTCTTACCTGCAGATGAGAAAAGCCATCCTGGGGCCACGGCTTTACTTCTTTCCAAAGCCACCTCTTGGCAGTGATGGCTTCTAATTGTATGTCAGTTTAGGATAAAGGATTTTGTTTTAGTTTGTTTTGTCAACTTCTTAAGCTCCTAAATTGGGGATTCTCCATCATTTTGGATTGTCAGCGTAAGCAGAGAGAACCTTCCATTTCACACGGGTTTTACTTTTATCTCCCGATACAGGCTGGCCAGTTCTAGGCTAAGTTCATCTCTCTCCTGAGACTTTGCTGAACACAGCAAGAAGCAGCCAATATGCATCAGCACTTAAGGATTTCCTAACATTTCTCCTAACATTAAAAGTCTCAGTTAGTACCTAATTTGCCTTCCCAAAGCAGCAATTGACAATATGACAAAATGTTTCGCTGCAGTGTAACAAAAGCTCCAGCTTTCCACACCTGTAATATCCTAGTTTTCACAGCCTAGTGTCAACTACAGGCAATTCCATAATTTTTTAAGGTTTTATCACACATAGCACCTCATTTTTAAGTATAGTATCAGTTTGGATTAGGTTCAACTCTGAGCAACAGAGACTAAAATTAACAAGGTATTAATAAATATTTATTTCTTACATAAAAGAACATAGACTGTTCAAGGTTGTTGTAGTTCTCTGTGTGGTAAGAAAACTAGGCTTCTTCCATCTTTCTGCTTTGCTAACCTTAATATCTCAGATTCACCTGTGGTCCCAAACGGTGATTTTAGTTCCAGATATTAAATCAAAATTCCAGGTAGAAGAAAGTGGAATCAAGAGGTGGAGGTGGCCCCCTCCTTTTAAAGCTTGTCCTGAAGTTTCATACAACACTTAAGTATTTATCACCTCATTGGGTGGAACTTGGTTACATGGCCAACAGAGTTGCAAGGAATACTGGGTAACCAAGTGCCCAGGTAAGCACCTGTACCTGTGCAAGAGGGGGAAAATAAATATCGAAGGCTAATTAGAGTATTTGTAACAGTGCCTATATTTAATATTAAACAGTTCATATATTATCATCTGTGAGTTTGATTATAGTTTTGTGTGCTCAATTGTACTGAATAAAGTGGGATGCTATATTTATTTGTTCCTTGGGAAAATTTGGAAAATTTGTATGTGGTTGTTTACACTATTGAATTTGGGGAATTTACTTAGGTAATTTCATTTCTATTCCAAATTTTCAACTATCCATCAACCTAGCCCAAAGCTTTTTATATGAAATAATTTAGAATAGTAAAATTAGTTTTTTAAAAGCAATAGCAAAAAAAATAAAAAAATAAAAAAAATAAAAGCAATAGCATATCCTTTAATCATGTATTTATATCTGTGTCATCCCTCATAATATTTCTATTCTGCACAAAAGCCTGATTCTATAAATTTCTTGCTTTTAATTTAAGAGAAAAAAATTATTTGACCATTTTCCAAAACACTAGGATGTATTAAAATTAATGTTGGTCGTTATATAAGAGATTTTTTTTTCATTAGCTCAAAAAGCAAATGATTACATATTTTTTAGTTTTTATATGTTGGAACTATAAGGAAAATAAGAAATATAATCATAAATGTATAGTTTGAAGAACTGGAAATTAAGAGGCCCAAAACAGTATTTTTGGAATTAGGAAGCTGTCTATGGCTTTAAAAGAGGTGAGGCATATTAGGTGGGCAACTAGACCCTAAGGTGCAGGAGAGCAGGAGCTACCCTTGATTTTCTCCATCCCAGAATACCAAGATATGTCACAGTGCCTGACACATGCAACGTACTCATTAAACATTGCCCAATGGATTAATAAGAATATATAACCATATCTTAAAAATTATTCTATTAGAAATGTTTATGTTATTTTATCTCGGAAGACAATAGTATGTGAGATTTAAATATATTTTTCTCTTTTTGCAATCTTGTTATTAAAAAAGTATGACATACCACGTCACATCAGATTTATAATCCATTCAGCCTTATATTTTTATCTCTGACTGTGGCACTAAAGCATATTTTGTAGGAAGGTGTGCTTTTTCCCTAGACATCAACTGAAAGGTTAAAGATGTATTTTAGAACTCCTTAGTATTTCCTGATAAACATCTTCAGTTTTTCCTCATAAAAATGTCACCGATCTTTCTTAAATTTATTTTTATGTTTTAAGCTTATAGTGCCCCTTAAAAGAATTATCTATTTTATCATTTGTTTTTCAAATAAAAAATCTTTTAAATTACATGTTTAATGTTAAACAAAGAACTGGGTTTTTTTGTTGTTGTTGTTGTTGTTTAAGTACACTATTAATTTCCTCTACTAGTGAAAACCTAGTAGACTGAACAAGATATACCCCAGCAGCATTCTTGTTTGAAATAACACATGTGCCCGGTAGGGAAAAGACAGCATTAAAATTCGATACACACCTGTATGTAATGTCACAAGAGTGGGAAGACAGCCTCCAAATTTTTACAACATCAACATTTCATAATAATATTAGAGAAATGAAGTCATAGTACTTAAAGATAACTAAACCTAACTTGTTTATGATAATACAAAATATTTAATATTTTAAAATATAATGTGTGCCTTTGTGAAATCAGACTTTTGGGTTTAGCCTCATGTGGCCACTGATACACTCTTGCTTCTCTAAACGGTCAACGGAATAAAACATTTTGGTGTTAGGAGAGTCCTAAAAAACGTATGCAAATATTTTACTGCATTTATAAAGAAAAGAAAAAGAAAATATAGCTCCTATTATTGCTGTCTAAATATTGATTTTTTTCAGCCAATCAAGTAACAGCTAAGATTCCCTGTAGTATAGTGGACAAATATGACAGTCACAACTTCCATGGATTTTAACTGTTGAATTCACAGATGTATGATTTTCTTCATTGTGGTAACATAACATAAAATTTACCATCTTAACCATTTCAAAATGTATAGTTCAGTGGCATTGAGTACATTCACTGTGTTGTACAACTGTCACCACTGTTAATCATTGGGACTTTTTCATTATCCCAAACTGAAACTCTGTCCCCATTAAATATGAACTCCCCCTTCCCCCCTTCTCCAGCCTCTGGTAACCACCATTCTGCTTTCTGTCTCTATGAACTTTGCCTTTCTAGGTGCTTTATGTAAGTGGAAACATGCAATATGTGTTCTTTTGTGTCTGGCTTGTTTCACTTTGCATATTGTCTTTAAGGTTCATCCACATTATGGCATGTGTCAGAATTTCATTTATTTTTATGGCTGAGTAATATTCTGTTAGGGGTGTGTGTGTGTGTGTGTGTGTGTGCGTACCACATCTCATTTATCCATTCATGTGTGGATAGGCATTTGGGTTGCTTCTCCTTTTTGACTGTTGTGAAGAATGCATGTAAGAATGCTGTACAGATTCCTGTTTGAGCCCCTGCTTTTACTTCCTTTAAGTATATGCCCAACAGTGGGATTTCTAGATCACTTGTTAAATCTATTATTTTTTGAGGGATTGCCACACTGTTTTCCACAGCAGCTACACCATTTTACAATCCCACCAGCAGTGTAAAACGTTCTGATTTCTCTGCATCCCAAGCCAATGCTTGTTATTTTCAAGGTTTCACTTTTTTTGGTAATAGTCCTTCTAATGGGTGTGAAGTAGTCGATTTTCTTTTATGGGAGAGGTGAGATGCGTTGGGGTAAATGTCTCCTGTCCTAACTTACACTTGGCTTTCATACTCAGGCTCTTTTCTCTTCTGCCATGAGACCACTAGACTATGGGTTCTTTAGATTCCAGGAGAATGTCTTATTTACCACTGTTTTTCAACTTCTAGTATAATAGATGTTTAATATGTGCTAGATAAGTGCATGCATGAATAAAAGAACGTAAGACAAAAATAAACAAATGAACAAACGAGTGCTCTGAGAATCCAATAGAAAGAATTGCTAAATTTCCTTTTGTCAATCAGGCAAATTGGAGGAAATCTCTAGGAACCGTAACACCTCAAAGCTGACATGAAGAGTCTTGCCAAGTTTTTCTGCTTAAAAACATGCACACACCACATAGTAATATTCTTTGGCTTTTTACTAAGTCTAAGAATTATTTGGAGCATTTTACTAAACTTATCTCACGGATCCACATGACAGCTCTATCGGGTGGCTCTTATTATTAGGCTCCTGGAACAGCCTCAAGTTGTGTGATTTGCATAAGAATCCTCAGCCCCTAAGAGTCAGAGTCAGGATTTGGATCTAGATTTGTCTGACTCCAGACATTCAACTCCTAACCAATGTACCATTGTCCGCTGGCATGCCGGCATTTAGCTGGCATTTTCTTAATTATTTTTTTTTCAGGTTAAATAGCAACCACTGCTTTAAATCTTCTGCAAAATGTTCTTACATTAAAACTAGATCAGATTGGAATCAAAAAGCTAAAAGGTCAGATTAGTTCCATTTTAAAAACTGCTAGAGATGTGGGGAAGGTGCTCCTGCCTTTATTTCATAATGGTCTGAAGTCTACAATGATGAACCTACACTACATTTTCTCATATTGACTTTTCTTATGTTATTTATAGGAACGAGAGACTTACATATAGATAAATACTTTAAAATATCTGTTCTGTGATTACTGGGGCTTAAGAAAAGCTCTTTTCCCTCCACAGTTTTTCCTTATTAATCTCTGCAAGAACTCTTGAAATTCTCACATTATGCACTCTTTTAGAGTAAAGGATTAAAAGCAGTAGTGAAAATGCAAATGGTATCCTAAAGAGCTGATACATTATCAGCTATTATCAGCCATTTTCAGCCTTCAACACCTTAGCAGGAATTAGTTAATCAGAAAGCAAAGGCTCGAGAGAGAATTAACTATAAGAAAAATATCAGATAGCCTAGAGGCCAGAAAAAGCTGGACCTAAGGAAAAATATCTAGAGACAATTTTTAGAAAAAAATGTAGGTATGTTGGGACACAATTAATGAAGAAGAATGGAGTTGACCACATGGAGAATGTAGTCTCATCTGAGGTGACAAGAAGCATTTTATACTTTTTTAATAAAAAGGTTGCAAAAAGAGAAAAAAATATATTTAAATCACACACATTGTTTCCTTCCAGAAGAAAATTAAACATTTCTAATAGAATAATTTTTAAGATGTGATTTCATTCTGTTATTAATTCATTGGACATATATTTAATGAGGGCCTTACATGTGTCAGGTGCTATGATATATGTTGGTATACTGGGTTAGACAGACCAAGGGTAGCTGCTGCTCTCCTGCATCTTAGGGTCTAGTTGTCCACCTGATATGCCTCACTGCTTCTCAAGCCATAGACAGCTTCCTAATTCCAAAGATACTTTTTCTGGGCTCTTCCTATTCTTCAGACTATACATGTCTCTTTTGAGATTAGAGACATTTCTCAAAAGAAGACGTGCAAAGAGTCCACAGGTGTATGGAAAGTTGCTCAGCATCACTAATCATCAGGGAAATGCACATCAAAACCACGAGGAGATACCATCTTACCTGAGTTAGATTGGCTATGATTAAAAAGACTGAAAATAGGCCGGGTACGGTGGCTCATGCCTGTAATCCTAGAATTCTGGGAGGCCGAGGCGGGAGAAATGCTTGGGCTCAGGAGTTCAAGACCAGCCTGAACAAGAGCGAGACCCTCTCTCCACTATAAATAGAAAGAAATTAGCCAAACAACTAAAAATAGAAAAAATTAGCTGGGCACGGTAGCACGTACGTGTAGTCCCAGCTACCCAGGAGGCTGAGGCAGGAGGATTGCTTTAGCCCAGGAGTTGGAGGTTGCTGTGAGCTAGGCTGATGCCACGGCACTCTAGCCCGGGCAACAGAGTGAGGCTGTCTCAAAAAAAAAAAAAAAAAAAAAAGACCGAAAATAACACATTCTGGTGAGGATTCAGAGAATAGGAAACTCTTATACACTGTTGATAGGGATGTAAATTGGTGCGGCCACTAAAATCTAAAAATTGGACTACCAGAAATGCCACTACTGAGTATTTATCCACAGGAAAAGAAATCAGTACATGAAAGTGATACCTGCACTCCCATTCACAGCACTATTCACAGTAGGGCGGATGTGGAAACAACCTAAGTATCTATCAACGGATGAATGGATAAAGAAAATGTGGCATATATGCATGATGGAATACTGTTCAGCCACAAAGAAAGAAATTATGTCATTTGCAGCAACAAGGGTAAAACTGGAGGTCCTTATGTTAAGTGAAAGAAGCCAGGCACAGAAAGACAAAAATCGCATGTTCTCGCTCAAATCTGGGAGCTATTAATAATACAGTTGATCTCGTGAAGGTAGAGAGTAGAATGTAATAGTAAAGGTAATAAGTAGAAAGTAATAGTAAATTTTACTAAAATTTTTGAAATTTTACTTACTTTGGATAAATTAGTGAAATTAACTCAGAAATAAATATATTGGGTGTTTTCTTATTTTTATAATTTTATATATTTTTCAAATAAATGGTTAATAAATCTATCCTAATTCATCTTTATTATCTACTTAGAGACCTTCATGTAAATATGTGCTTATTAATTGTATAAATCATTCCATATTAAATAATAGAAAGAGAGGTGACTTTTGGCACTAGAAAATAAGCAGTCAGCCTGTGGACTGCAGTGTAGGCCTAACTGTTAGGTACTAATAATGTTTAACTTCAAAGTCATTGGTCTAGGGATGTGTGGCTGAGATGGCAGAGGTAAATCAGGACCCTTCCCAAAGCAGACTTGGGACTAAGGTGAGACTCGATGATTGTTTTATGTAAGCTACAGCTATAAAAGCTTCCAGGGGGCCATGCACCTTAATTCCCTAAACTTAGTTCTCTGATAAAATCTCTGCATTTTCACTCTCACTCCCATCTTGGCCTCTGTCTGAAAGAAAGATGTGTCCAACTAACTCTGGTCCTTTCAAAGCTACTTAGTCCAACCCTCCTCTTCTTCTCTTCTCTGGAACATTGAACAATCTTTTGCAGTTAACCTGTCTGCCTCCCTCTGCTCCTCTAACTTCGTGCTGTGGTTTCCCTAATTCCACAATATGTAAACACCAAATAAACCCCAAATTGTCCCTTGATCTTTTTCTTCCTTCACAGTAACATCCTGTCTCTGTCTTTATTTAGTGGGTGAAATTTTGTGGAAAAAAAAGTATCTGTTGCCTACAGTTCTTCACTTGCCATTTATTTCTTGGTGCACGGCGTTCTGGCTTTGACTACCATCTCTAATAATAAAAATAATGGAGCAACAAGAAAGAAAATAAAAGCAATTATAACCATCAATACTTTGCATAGAAGTAGAACCTGTTGCGCAACTTGTCTTTTCTTCTTTTGAAACATCTTGGTGGGTTTGGTTATGTTCTGCTGGAGACAAGCCCAGAAGGGGACTGATCTGCATGTTTTGGAGATACAGAAGGTAGCACTAGAGGAGAGGAGTAGCAGAGGGGAGAGGCTGACCAGGGGACAGCAAGGTGACAGAAGATAATCCCCTCTACAATGAGACCTCCTGACAGCCTCACTGTGACCACCCATTCTCTGGCAAACCTAACTAAATGGCACACCTGCCATGAATAAGCATTTTTAGGTATAAAACACAGGGAAGGTCTAGTTTCACATTCAGGTTAATGTCGGTGAAGCAGATGCATGCAGCATGTTCTCACTAATGTCCCGCCTACCTTACCATGGGCACTGTTCAATAAAGGACAATGTTTCTTCAGCACTGTTATCCAAGCCCTCTAGCTTCACAAGAATCCTATGGGCTACCACATTTTATTGCCCCTATTCTGCAGATGAGGAAATCAAAACTTAGGACATTTAAGTGACTCGCCAAGGCTTATAGAACTAGGAAGCGTTGAGTCAGGAATTCATATCACCTTGTATTTGTAGGTACTCGATTCATACAAGTAGAATTTACTCAGTTTCAAAGGCAGAGTGCATTTTAGTGAATTGGCTTGTGAGTATATTCATCAACCCTGTTCTGGGTAGGATGCTGTCTTCAATACTAATATACAGGCAAGGACTCATGCTGAGCTAATGCTTCTAATAGAATAACCTAGAAATCTATTATTCTACTGTGGTGCTATCAGCACTAGTAAAAAACTTTATTTGATTTCTGTTTTTCTCGTTTATGCTACAAATGAAGAGAATAGCCTAAGGAAAGTGATTTGCCTGTCATTTGATCTTTATGAAGAAATTACACATAATTAACTTATTTCATTTTTAGTAAGCTACTAATTAGGTGATTCGTTGAGATTCCAAAGGATTAATTTTCTGGCTTCCAGCATGGAAGTAAAAAAAAAATCCACTATTATAGAGAAAACAAAATCATCAGGAGTTCTTGAGCCCCCGAAGAAAATAAATGATTGAACAAAAGGATTGCAATGGGAGGCTTTAATCTGAGCATTTAAAGAGAAACAGAGACTGATGAAATCTCATGATCAAAGTAACCAAATTAAAACAGAAATAAATTATTTATTTAGCTGAGGGTAACATTTTTCTTTGTGATACTTATTTTTCTTAGAAATCAAACCCATCATCTCAACTGTGTCATAATATTTTAGATTTCACAGCATGGATTACTCGACTCCTTTATTTTTAAATTAAGCCTTATTATTCCCAACAGATAACTTAACATTTAGTATCTGAAGGTCATTGCCATACGAACGTGAGATGGAAAAAATAAAATTTAGCAGCTGTATCCCATTATACTTCATCAGAAAGGAAGGAAGTGAAGAGCAAACAGCAGTATAAGGTGGCTGCAGCGTGCATGGTGGGACATGCTGAGCAATCCAGTCTCTTGTTGTAGGAGGAATCTGATTGTATATTGTTTTCCTCAAATTTTCATCTTGTATTTAGAATCAATGAGAATATAGAAGTGTTGAGAACTAGGACTAAATTGAGTTTATTTTATATGATCTTCATTTGTTTGGTGAAAAGAACTTATTTCAGGAGACAGATATGTTAGCTCTTGAATACTGGATGATTTTAATCATTATTATGATGATGTTATTGAAGATTATTTACAAGAAAAGTCTTAGTTTTTTTTTTTTAAGGAATATATGCACCCCATTGAATGTGGTCATGTTTCCAAACCTTAGAGTTTTGCTGCCTGATTTCTTTTGTATTTATAGCTTACGTGAGTGAATGCAGCAGCAAACTTAGCGTAAGATATATCTTTTAATCGGAGTTTATTCAAGTACAACTATAGGAAAGTGAAATTAAACAGAAAACATTTTCAATAGTTCTGTCCCTCATAAATCCTTAAGGTTCTTAGGGTTTTGCTTTATTTTTGAAGTTTCTCATTTCTTCAGTATATGAGTGAAAATAGTCAAGAGACTTTTTTTTATTACCATCACCTACTGACAAAAGTTATAGATGGAAGGGATCTTAGAATCCTCCTAGTAAACAGTCCATTATTGGAAAGAAAATAAAGGTTTGGGGAGAAGAAATCTGTTGCTAAAAATACAGAACTAGTTAGTGACAGGGCTGGGATTAGAATCCAGGACACTAAATGCCTAGATCAGTTATCTTTTTTCATATGAGTCCTCTATCCTCTAAATACTAGGACCCGGCTATCAGTTATCTTTTGAGTTAGGGAAGAGTTAGACCATGACGCCATTATTAATTAGCCACCTACCATTCTCTAGAATTCTATGGAAAATTTCACTGGCATTTATGGAACAAACTATGGAATTTCCCTCTCAATTCAAAAGTGATATTGACAAAATTATATGATTAAATGCCAGGTCAGGGGCTATTATCAGCCAAGTTTTCCTCCGTGGACTTAACTTTGTGTTTTCCAAAGTGACGTGTACGTACTACAGGAGATAGGCAAGATTATCAACTGGGGAAATGGTATGAAAACACTAAAACTTTTACTTGTATAAAATTCCATTCTGTCTGTGTAGATATAGCTATAGCTATAGTGTTAGTGTTATTTAATTTCTAAATGAAAATAAGTTATTAGTGGTTGGGGAGCAGGTTCACCAGGGACTGGTTTCAAGCCCAGGGGAAGACTCTGTGTATCGCTTGCCAATGTCACGCACCCAGACAGTTAGTCTACTTGCATGGATCAGGTAAGGCAGAACAACTTCATTACTCATAGACAGGCAGCAAGGGACGACAGACGGCTAGGATTCATAGTGAGCCAGTCCCCCAAAGCTCAGGAAAGCCACTTAGGGCAGATGGAGTCTTATTTGTATATACCCTATGTTGCACTGCAGCTGAGAGACCCCAAAAGCACATGCTGTCCTGGGTGGTACACATAGAGGCACTGGAATTTCTAGGCTAAAGCATTGCAAGACACTTTATTCTGGGAAGGATAGAAGCAGAGACCAGGATGTTCCATGCTGCTCCTTATTGCAGATGTTGTATTCCCAACATATTCTCTTGTTATCCTAAAACTACAGCAAGAATGCAGAGATGAACTGGGTTACCAAAGCCATCTGGAGATCTTTTCTGCAGTGTTGTGTGGGTGTGTGTGGTGTGTGTGTGTGTGTGTGTGTGTGTGTGTGTTATGTAAGGGTGTGATATAAAAAATGTTTAGAGAGCAATAATTTAACTAAGACCACCTTGAGAAGGTAAGCACTAGCCATATAAAGGAATGATTCTAAGGTCTGTTTGCAAGTTGTCATCACAAAACATCACACACTCTTTGTTGGAACACTTAATTTTCCTATCATTGATTCTTCTCTCAGGTAAAGCAAATCATATTTTAAGCCTCCATCATCTCTGGAATGAACTTGATAATTGTGTTTTCAGATTCACATGCAGTTTTCAAGGTCTGGAAAGTGGCTGCAATTATTATTCAGTTTGAACGTGTGAATAAAAGAAAAGTAACTCTGGTCATCAGTAGAATGTCCCTAATAATTGGCCCCCTGATATTATTGACACAATTCCTAGAGTTGCATGTCAGGAGAACTGACCTTGGCTGGTAACATTTGATGGGCTGGCCACTGCTTCTGTGTGGTTAATATTTGGCTGGTGATTTTATCTTTAGTCTGGAAATAAGGAATAGGCTACAAAGTCTACATGTCACGTATTTTACCTTCAGGTAGTTGCACCCCAGTAATCCCATCTGTGACTCTCTTGCTGAGTATGCGTCGTGTATAGTGCTGGGTAGACGGCCACCATTTCCGTGTGATTTTCAAATCATCGCCTGATTCACCAGATGCTCACTGGCTAGAAGTGTTGTAATCCTCCCTCTAAAACAAAGTGTTAAGCCAGTTTGGAATTTCCTGATGTGTTGCAGGGGCCAGCCTTAAAACTGACTCTACTGTGATTTCTGTACAGAGGATTATATCAACTTGAAATTTTCAGTCAAAATATTTCTTTTCCCTGACATATTTATTTATATTTTATTATTTTATTTATTTTACGGACTCAAATAAAATTAGGCTGATTGTCGTAGTCACCTTTCAAGAGCAGGGGCAATCCGCTCTGATTTTTTTAAACGAGATATAGCATACACGAAGAAAGAGTATTCTTTATTTTATTGTTAAGTAAACGCCTTCGTGATTGTTAATAAATCAAACAGAAGTGGTTTTGTCACACAGTTTATGTTAGAATTCAAGTAGTATATTATTAAAGTCTATTAGATCAGCATACTCCAATTTTTTAATAGTAAGGTTTCAAATGTAGTTTAAACTGAAGCTGTTATACTTTGCCGAAAATGTGATACTTTATAACATTTTACTTTATTACATTTTCAGTAAAGCATCCTAACAGAGATTTTCTTCATGTTAATCAGCTTTTTAAATTAGCCTTTCAGGCTAAAAGGAAAAAAAAAAAACTCCATAAAATCTGATTTTCATCAAATAAGGACTAACTACTCTGCAGCTATTCGTGTTTGCTAATGTGTGTGCACGTGTGTGTGTAGATACACAGGCAGTGTGGAAGGGCCAGATGGGATTGGGGGTCTCTGATGAAGAAAGTGGGAGGGAAGGGCAGGGGTAATGTTTGCTTTTCATGTTTCCGTATTATTAATATTCAAATACTTTTTTCACATACCACTTGTTTAATTCAAAATTAATAGACAAAATCATCTTGATTAAATAAGGTACTTTTACGTGGCAAATGTATTTTAAATGCTCCCACCCAAGAAACACAAAGTGTTTCATGTACATAATTCTCTTATCATCAAAATGCCTACTTTGACAAATTATGAATTTGCATATAAGTAATAACTATGGCTCTGGCTATGATTTGGATGTGGTTTGTTCCTGCCAAAACTGATATTAAAATTCATCCTTAGTGTGTCTGTGCAGGGAGGTGTTTGGATAATGAGGACAGTTTCCTCATGAATAACTTAATGCCCATGGAGGCAAGTCAGTTCTCCTTTGCAGGAATGGGTTTGTTCCTGAGAGAGTGGGTTATTAAAAACAGTCTGGCTTCTTCAAGGTCTCTCTCTTGCTTTCTCTTTTGCCATGTGATCTCTTCACACACCTGCTCCCCTTCCACTCTCCACCATGAGTGGAAGTATCATGAGACCCTCACCAGGTACAGCTGCCCAGACTTTAACTTTCCAAGCACCAGGATCCATGAGCCCAGTGAACTACCAAGTATTCAGGTATTCTGTTATTGCAAAAGTAAACAGACTAAGACAGCTATTAAAAATAAAATACTTTCTGTACGCAGAGCTAGCTGAGTTTTATCAAAGCAGGAGAGATGTTTTCTTCAATCATCATTAAAATCATTAAATGATGATTTTCTTAAATCATCATTTAATAGACCAATTAGTTTTAAATATTTTTTTAAATCAAATAGCAAGTCCAACAAATGTGATTAGCACTGCATATCCTCAAAATAAAGTTGCCGGTTTTACGAGTATCTTAGAGAAACCCAGTGAGCTTGCCAAAGGGATCATAGTAGGTGGCAGAACCCAAATTTGAACTCAAGTCAGGTTAGCTTTGCTGTAGCTGTCTCGTTCAGATAAAATGTCCCAACACTGTAATAACAGCTGTCTCTAAAGGCTGGATTTTTCAGATCCAGCCAATACTCTCCCTCCACTGTCTCATTAACAGCACTGGACACAATCTGATACTCCTTTTGCTGTGTCACTTTGGCTAATACATCCTCTTCTGGATTGTATTTACATCATAGATAAAGCCACTATCCAGTAATAACTTTAACCTGAGGGTACAGAGAGCAATTCTGTGTGTCCATCATTTTTTAATCTCTCATGCTTCCTTTTGAAGGTCAGCTTCTCTTACCTTTAAGTTTAGGAATATCTGCTCACTGGTGCCCACACATAGGGCAAGCCTGTCTTCTTAATGTACAAAGGAGCTATATTTTAGGATAAATATGTGTCCTTTAGGTAAAATGTCACTCTTCTATATCACACAATAGACACACCCCAAACAATCCCAATTACGTGGCGCTATTCTGCAGATGATTTTTCTTCTGTTGCTTTAATTTTCCTATTCTGCAGGTTGTAGTATTCAACCATGCGATCCCACTGGTTCAGCCATCACCCAGGTTTCTAGGCTGTTATGTTCTCATACACTAAGCAATTCATCCTGCTGTGCAGGCACGTTTGATTCTGCTCATAATGTCTTTTGCACTTGCAGAGGTGGGAGCTTTTTGTCAACCTCTAGCCACTGAAGAGTCTTCTGAAGGCTAGCTTGTATGTCCCTAAAAACACTTCACACATTCTGTCATTATAACAAATAATGATAATTGTTCATTCTCTTTCAAATATTTAAAGTTGGATAAAGTTTACCGTTTTTCACTGATTTTCCAACACTACCTCCACGTTATTGACAATTCAACTATAATGTAATATATAATCACTAACTTTTTCTACTTTTGTGCAAATACCATTTGCTCTGTCTGGAATGGCCTCCTACTTATCTCCTGAGGTTCAGCTTAAATGCTTCATTTTCATACACTTTTCTCTCCCCAATTCCTCTCAGCCTTCACTGTTAGATATTCTTCCTTCTATGCTTGCATAAGAATCTGTTCACGTTTCTACTAACACATTAAATATACTGCTCCGGACTAGTTATTCACATCCCTCTTTCTTCAAACATAATAGATATATCGCTCTAGTTTCTGGGGAAAATATCTGCTCTGTTGGGGCCATGAAAAAAAAATGAATGAATGGATTAAAAATGTAATTATTTGAGAAGTTGGATTAATTTCTCATGAATGTTTTTTTATAGCTGCACATATTAAAGTTGATACAACACAGTGTTCAGTAGCCTGAGATTTTGGAATCAGAAAATATTTGATGAGCTCAGTCTTTTACTCCCAGTGTCATCTTATCTAACACTAGTTAGAACAATCTTGATGAGCATCAGCTGATGATTTCTTGGTTTTGATACACACTCCCCACCCAAACACAACAAGCTTCTCACCTGAGGCTAACACACACACACACACACACACACACACACACACACAATTTCATCACATCTAAATCTAAGAAAACATTTACTCACCTTCAAAAAGGTTACATATAGTATATGTATTAAGAACTGTCTTAATCAGTTCATGCTGCTATAAACTGGTGCCATAGACTGGTGGCTTAAACAAAAAACATTGATTTCTCGCAATTCTATAAGCTAGAAATCTGAGACCAGAGCACAAGCAGGGTGGAGTTCTTGCTGAGGGTCTTCTTACTGACTTGCTCATGGCTGGGGCTTTTTATTGTGTTTTCATGTGACCAGGAGAGGCTGGAAGCTCTCTAGTGTCTCTTCTAATAAGGGCACTAATCCCACCATGAGGGCTGTACCCTCATGACCTAATTATCTCCCAAAAGTTCCGTTTCCAATTGGACTAGGGTTTCAACATGTGAATTCAGTCCATAACAAGAGCAGAAGGTAAATAATGACAATTTAAACATGCCATATTTGGAAACTTACCAGTCTTTTGTTTTATGTAATTTAAAGACTTGTATCTTTGAATGTTATTTGAGCAAAGAGAAATTATCTATCTATAAATTAATGTGAGCTATAGAAACATTTGTTTATGCTTTGTCATTTCCCCTTAATGATAATAATGTTGCATTACATCCATGATGTTTTCATCCTTTTGAATGTAATTTCACATACATTATCTGATTTTTCAACCACTGCCCCAGTTGAATGTCAGCAATGTTTCCAAGCTTGCACTCATATTTGATTGTTTAAAGAAGATTCTGTCCTTAGATATGGTTACACATGAAACATATATTTACTTCGGTGCACCAAATCAGTGAAACTTGTAGCAATTTCAATTGTGCTCATCCAAGGACAAAATTAGGTTTTAGGATTTAACCTGGGTGGCATAATAAAATATAAATAACGTGTTTACCTGAGAGCAGCAGGAACAAAAAGAGACAATCTGAACTACAAGCCACTACAGAACAGTAATAAGATGTGACCATGAAAATATTAATGAATGTTGACCCTTTGAAATAAAATAATAACTAAGAAAGCAAAGGAAAAATAAATGAAAATTAAGGCTGCTCCCAAAGCTCTGAGAAATAGTTCATGAATTAAAAAGCCCTTCCATGGTATCTCTTCTTTTATGCAGGGGCTCTTTAATTTATATATCCCACTTTCTGCACTGGCTGTTATATTTCTTATGTTAAAAATGTACATGTCTGTTTCCCTTTCTTTTCTTTTTCTTTTTCTATCTTTTTTATTTCAAAATATTAAGAGAGTTCAAATATTTTTGTTACATGGATACCTCTTACAATGCTTAAGTCAGGGCTTTTAGTGTGCCTGACTTTTAGTGTGCCTGAACACTACTCTCCTGAGTAGTGTTTGTTGTACCCAATAGGTAGGTTTTTACCCTTCCCTCCCCCTTCTTGATTTCCTATGACCTTTACATCTCTTTGTGCCCATGTGTGCCCATCGATTAGCTCCCAATTATTAGTCCCCCTTTCTAATGTGTTGCAGCCTTATAAATCTTTGATTTTTCCAGTGATTAGCATTGCCAAATCTTACACAGAGATTAGACAATGGCTACATGTTTGTTGAACTGTACTGAACTTTTAAGCAAGGGTAAAATTATGTCAGCTCTAAGCCTACATATTGTTTCCTAAATGGTAAGCAGTTGCACTAAAGGAAAAAAAAGGTGAAACTGATCACTTTCTTCAGTGCATGAATAACCGTAAAATGCAGTTGTGTTTTTTTCCAATAGGAAATATAGTTATCCTAACCATAATCTTAGTTTGGTGCTACATATATTATTCATGACACGTAATAATGAAGAGTAGCTTACTTTTTAAAGAAGATGTAGTGATGTTAGCAGTGAGAGTGGAATTGGCCGTTTCCTTCTCATAAAGCTCAGTGCCTTCCCTAGGCAATAAGATATGGCTTTGCAAGTGGAACATGTGGATAAAAAGATGAATTGCCCACTATCTGGGAGCCTCATTTTAATATTTAATTTTACTTTGAGGCACGTCCTGGTACACTAGAGAAAGCCTTTATTTGCTTTCATTCTCTAGCATTAATTTTGTTGCTCTGAAATACACCAAGTACTTTACTAAGTGTTAAATTATTCTTTATGTTGTGAATATAAAGTTTTAATTTTATGAATGAGTTTATATCCCCAAAGTTACTCAGTGCTGCAGTGATAATACTGATTTTTGAACCTGATTTTTCCCTTTTCAGCAAAAGCTGGTGGGTCGACGGCATGATAGCCTTTAAAGACATTTAAGTCAGTCCTTTTCTTCTTAGTCTGACCAAAGGTTGAGAGAATAAACTGAGCTAGCTGATTAGGCAGAGGTAACACTAGAAAAAAAAAATGTTTAGAAAACTCAAAAGGCGGATTTTGAGTGCTTAACTGTTTTGCTCCGGGCTATTGTTACTGCTGCTCTTCAGAGAAGCTTGTGTGTCCTAGGAATATTAAATGAACTGGATGATCTGAAAGGTGTATATCAAATGTACTGTTAAAAGGTCTTTATATAATACATCAATAATAAAACTGCATGATAAAACTCTTGTAGAAATTTGCATTATGCAAATGACCATTCACTTTAGGAATCAATTTTTACTAATCTATGTGAAATTAGCTTTCTTTTACTTGTTTGACTTCTTCAAAGTATTAATAAAATGCATTCTTTTTCTATATTATTACTATTAATAATGTTTTTGAAAATTTTGGGGAAAATTTCTTTTACTAAGCCTACATATAGGATCCAAGTATTTAATGCAACATCTGATTCTTTTGTTGGTCTCTAAATGAGGATTATGTACTTGAAAAAATGTAACTTTATATATCCAGGGCAACATTTCATCTCTTTGTATGTGCTATGCAGCTTATTATTTTATTACCATAATTAAATTTTCTCATTATCTAAAGACCCAGGTTGTTATCATATAAAATTTTGGGGAAAAACTACATATCTTTTTCTAGCTTGACATGTTTGCTTTTATATACATTTCTTGAAGTATATATAAAATTTAAGTATGTGCTATAGATTCATAAACCAGTATTCATAAAGCATCCTGAAATTTTCCAGTGGCATATAAAAATACAGAGCTATCATATTTACATTGAATTATAAAACTGATAACAATGAAACTGGTATGTTCTAAATGGGAGGTAAATTAAATCCATACGTTTTTGTCATTTTTTACATTTATCTGTGCTCATTTCATAGCAGAAAAGAACAGTCTGCTTAAATCTGTTTTAATAAGATAGTTTTAAAACTTTACAACTTTATTCAAAAGCATACATAAATTCCTTTTATAGTTAATTGACTGAAAATGGGATTCTTTAGTCACACATAGGTGATTATGAAGTGAATATCCTTCCATCAGCATTTGGCTTCCTTGTTTGGATCAAATATATGTCTTCCTATTTGTAGATATTTTCTTTTCCTTTCCTTTTCTTTTTTCTTAAACTTGTGAAGTGAAGTGAATGTTATGTATTCAATTAAATAGTATGTAAAAGGTAGCAGTTTTCACCTAACTGTACGACTTTATTTTGCTGGATTAAAATGCTTGGCTAACATATGTTTGCTACAGATAAGGTGCCTCTTTAAAAATTATGTTCAGCAAAGCTGGTCAGCGATAGTTCTTTCTATCTCATTAAAGACAATATATATGTTCTATCTTTTTTCTTCCTTCAGCGAAGCTGAATATAGATGAACTATATTCAAATTATCTATTATGCTTTGGAATTACATTTAAATTTACCACTGAATTTTTATGTTTGAATTTCATAGGAGCATCAGAAATGCAGAGGCATCATATAGTTATTTCGTAGAGAGGAGCTAGGATAAGACCTCTGAAGAGGAGGAAGCTTTAAACACCCTGAATCTTTTCCAAAATTTTGTCCATTCCTTCACACTTAGGTTAGGGGTTTACCAATTAATTAAAAATCCATGAAAAAGTAATGGGTTAATTTTATACCAGTTAATTTTAAGAACCTTGAAAGAAGTGTTTTTGTTACGGCTACCAAACCATCATTTTTCAACAAAGCAGAATTTAATATGACATTGTCAATAGTGTTGCAGACTTATTTTTGCCTGTGTCCCAAAATTAAGGATTTCCAAGTATCAAAGTTTATGCATACCTATTGTCAACCTTTTCTTTCTTGCCATGTCTATCAACGTTGCCCTTCCAATAAAATATATTAAATGCATAAGGGATCTGATAATCTATATAGAAATGGGTGATGTGCATGTGGGGAAGAGAGAGGGGAGGGAAATTAAGATATAAACTTATTCCATCATGTTAATCTCAAGTCAAAACCCCCAAGGACTACTATAGCTTATCCAATAAATTTTAAAATTTCTAGACTGACCTATTGAACTTTGTGAAGTTTGTTCCAAATTTATCTTTCAAACTTCATTCCCCATTTGCTCCATTGCTCCTTTGAAATGTAATAACATTGATTGTATTGCTTTTTCTCAAATATATTTTTCTTATTCCTATCTTAGTTGTATTCACTAGTATCCTTGTAAATGTCATTCATTCATTTATTATACTTTCAAGAACAAAAATGCATACTAGCCGGGATATAAAAATGAAGAAAACACAGCTTCTTACGTGGAGGAGCCAATTGTCTAGTGGAAAAGATATAGTTAACAGAGGTGAGGCACTAGGGTAAAAAACTGATCTATTTTCAGGTGACAATGATCAATGAATGATGGGTTTTTCTCCACAAGAATGAAGGTGTCTATGCCACATTAAAAACTCAGTATAAACCAATCGTAGAAATCTTTTTCCCCTTTCTGGTAAGTGGGTAAGGAAGGTACATGTGAGCCAGTCTTGGTCTGTGAACTTGTTTGCAGTCCTGAAAGAGGTCGTGTTAGGATAAAATACATTGAAGATAATGAGAGTGAAGAGTTGCAACTGGGATTTTATATGATACTTACAGGCACCTGAGACCACCATGCCTCTGGATTTCTTGTGATGTGACATGATAAATGCTCTTTGTGTTTAGTCCAGTTTGTCGGAGTGTTCTTTTACTTGCATCCAAGAATTCCTAACTAATATCAGTACCATTATAAATAATAAGAAATATAATGTCAAAACAATTGAAAGAGACTCAATAACAGCTTAAATATAAAGCTATCTGAATTCTTGCAAAGCAAAAATGTGATAGATAAAACTACTTGTGATATTTTCAACCCTAGAAATGTACTTTTCATGAGTTAAAAAACATTATTCCTTGCATGTGAAATTTTTTAATCCTAATAATGATATAAATGCCTGCTATTTTATAGGTATTTTTGTTAAGATTATGACATTTGGGTTTGATGTTAACCTTGTGAGGTAGGCAAAACAAATATATAATACTCCAATTTAAATGAGGAAATTAGTATTCCCAGGAATTTCAGTCATTTGTAAAATCAAAGAAAATTCTAGAGTCCAGATTTCCTGCTTTTGATTATGGGATAAGAGCTCTTCTTACTTTTCTCTCTGCCATAATAGTTATTGCAGCTTGGAGCTGATATGATAATTCTGATGGTTTTAAACCTGTTTGTGAACCCATGGACTGCCCCAATCCTCTGGTGGGTTTAAAGTTGTGAAGCATTAATAAGTTAGATCCCATTAAAATTAGACTTCATTGAAGATATACATTGAAAGATGGGAAAAGAGCTAGTGGGTGAAAAGGAACAATCTTGTCCTCCCTTCTGTCTACAATACCATTTTGTGGTCTCACTACTAATTCACTGTTACTACTACCATCTGGGAAAAAAAATTCTCACATGCCTAGGTTGTCATAAATTTAGATGATGTTTAGTCAAATATAATTTTAAAATTTATAAATTATAATATCATAGTTCCAGTTATGTTTCTAATTTGTAGGATGTTCAATTGCAGATGTAAAGCCTTTACTATGATTATAGATGTTAGAAAAATATGTGAGAAGTGCTATAGAAATAAATGAAGTATAATGTTACACACTTTTTTATTCACAAAAAATATATTTTTAAAAATTTAAAATAAGCAAATGCAATTTTGTATGGAATTATTAAGTTCATTTTCTAATTTCTCTTCTGTAATGTGAAAATAACACTGGATTTAGAAATTTACCAGCAACAGAGCATGTTGATTCACATTGTGAAATGGCTTATGATATAGTGACTTAAATTTTCCTATTCCTGGTGCCAGGTAATTTCTCTTGAAGTGGATCCTGAATATTGATAAGTACACTTCTATATATTTTATAGTACCACTTCTCACAAATAATGCACAATTCTTTAATAAGATTAAGAAATATTCAACTCTCAATTTAATAAGGCAAAATTCTATGTATTCAAAATAAAATTTATAGACATAGAAATTCTTATTGTCTAGTGCTTTAATTGTGTGTGTGTATGAGAGAGAGAGAGAGAGAGAAAGAGAGGAGAGAGAGAGATTTAGACTGTTTTTCTTTACATTTGTGAAATCAAAAAGGGTTTCTACTACTGGACATTAGTCTCTTGTCTTTAATGATATCTTAGAATACACTATTATTGATATAAACTATGCATTTAGCAGAGAAAAGAATGTATTTCTGATATTAAACTTAAACCAAGTACCATCTTTATTGTTGCTTTAAAAACCAGACTTGTGTAACCCTGCATTGGAAACAGAAAATATTTGTTTTTAGTCAGCGTGCCTGGGTCAAAGCATTTTAAAGTACCTAAACACTACATTTGATATTACGAATTAAGGTTTGACCAATACCAATAAGTCCTTTTACTTCTGAAAACCCTCTGCTAATAACAAATTTGATCATTTTAATTTGGCTTTTTTGCTAATATAAATTGATATTTTTCTCATAAAAAGGAATGAAAATTTTTGTCAGAACACAGAGGTAAACCAATGCATTTGAGCAATCTGTCTCTTGAGTCAATGGTTATCTGTTAATTTTGGCTCTATACCAAAAGCTTCAGATATTTTTCTTCTTTGAAGTATTTTAAAATGTATTTGGTTGGGTCAAAGTAACTACTTTTAGGTTTTGAAATGTTTCTACAATATATTGGGCTTGCTATATCCTAATTTATTGCCTTATGATTCGGGAACTAGATTAGGTTTACACATGATGATGTAGAAAATAAAAACAATTAAATTTACAGATCTTTTATATATTATATTAGTTCCTAAATATAATAAGCACAGACTCTCACTGCTTTAAATTATGTACTATGCTTTATTCCTTTTTTATATAGAGCTCCTAGAATAATCCTAGAACAATGTACAATTTACAAAAAGAAAATAAAGTGAAGAGGTGTAGGAAGGAATGGAAGAAGGAAAAAAGTCACCATTTGAACAATCTGGGAGTTTCACTATAATAACTGTTATAAAATTTAGATGACTACAAATTATTTTTAAACAGAATATTATGTATATGTTTATTATATATAATAATGATCCTTTGTATTTCTTTAATTAACTTATTTCTCTGGAAGACATTATTAAGTATATACTTAGTATAGTCGGCAGTTCTAATTATTATCCTATAATTTGCCAAACAAGCTCACCTTAATTCAGCCGTCTCTAACTTAAGATTTTGCCCCCTCCTTTATAAATCAGCTAATCAGTAATTAGTATTGATGCACACTGGACCTCTAGGCAAGTACCCAGAGTGCTCTGTCACAAAGAATTATTAGAACAAAAGCTTCAAAGCTAAATCTTCAGTGGTAGCTAAAAAGCAGATAAGGACTGTATAAATCTGATTCCCCAAGACAAGGAGTTGTATAAATTAAGGGCAAATAGGCAAGTGATTAGGCAACATGTGATTTAAGATGAAAGCCTTCTTTCAGTGGCCATGAATAAGTCCCCTTTAAAGTCATTACATTGTGTTCACTAAATAAAAATATGCCAATTCCTCAATGATAATGACAAATTGTTTTGCTTTGATTCAATCAACTGATAAAGAAACAATGAATCTGTTAACATCAGCACGGGTCATCTGGTCTACCTCTTACTTTAGGCTAATTTACTAGATTTCATCCCTAGATTCCTCAGCTCTCAAAAATCTGACTGAGATGGCCCAAGAAAATCAAGACATTTGAAGTATGTGTATAATACGTGGTATGCTGATAATGTTGGTTTTATGAAAAGGCAGTTCATTCAGCGAGTAGCACAATTGCTGTGTCTACAATGACTATAATGTAACAAAAATAGAAATAATTTATAACACTGTGCTCTGTGGAAAGTGGATTTAAACCCTTTTAAGATATTGTGGAGAATCTTGCTTCCCTCAGGACTAATAATGTACATTTTATCTAAGTCATAATTTTAATTTACTTCCCTTGTTAAGATAGTTTTTCTTCTTCTAAACCTAATTATAGCTGATATTTAAATCACATATTAAATAAATGTTGTTTCCATTTCACCCATTGTCCACTCAAAGGTCTTTGATTTAAAAAAAAAATCAAACTAACTCCACAGTTTTCAGAGTTCTTCAGGGATTTCATGTATGCAGGAGTAAATAACTAATTGGTGCTATACTTTACGATATTGACACATTCAAGCAGCTTCATCGATTCAGTGCAATTTCCTTCTTTTAAAAAAATGAGGTCTTCAGCCATCGTAGAATTCTCGTTGTTAATTTATTTGGCCTGTTATATTGCTTGTTATGGAATTACTCTGTTTCAAGGGCAAAAGTATATTTTTCCCACAGGGGGGAAAATATCCTAAATGAGGCAGTAGATAAATAAGTAATATGATTAATAGCAATTAGGATGCTACATAATACTTCACTTTTAATGCAGTATATGAAAATATTAGTTTATGAATCTGATACTCATTCAAACTTTACTGATGAGATTGAGTTCTGTAAGGCCCAACCTTTGGTCCTATGCGTTGCTCTCTGTAACAATTAGCCACTCTTATAAAGTTGGATACTGTAAACCACAGTTCTCTTGTAGCCATACTATTTTGTACTTAGCATTTAGTCTAGTTTCAAGAAAGTCTTTTCTCATTTACCACTATTGAAGCTTTATAAGAACACAAATGACATCATGGTCTAATCACAGATTATAAGAAATAATTATTTCATGAAGAAACACATAATTTGTACATGAGCAATTGAACCCTTTTTCATGAAGGAGAATATAATTTCATAAGTTGGTATTTTCATGATAGGAAATGTACCTTTATTGCATCTTCCTTATTCAAAGTTAGTGAAAAAGAGCTTCCCCTTACTTAAGGCTATGTCTTGAGCAAAGTTGTACTGCAAGTTGGAGCCACCAGTTAGTAGTGACATCCGAGAGTTGTCTTCTATACTAGGAGTTCATCTCATATCATTGGGAAATTATATCCTTGTCTTTCATTGAGCTTTCACCTCTATCTTTTGAATGTCACAGTCATCAAAACCTGCTATCTTCAATGCCTACAATAGCTAATATTCTTACGTGATTTCTGTGGATTAGTTCAATGAATCCTCACAAAAATTCTGAGGCAGGTACTGTTATTACTCCTTCCACATCTTCCCCTGTCACCCCGCTATCTACTGGAGAGCTGCAAATGAACTTGCAGTCTGACTACAGAGACCTTACTTCTAACCATGAACGTTTGTTTCCTTCTTCTTGACATCCTTGTCTTCTGTGTTCTTGAATCTGAACCAGGTGCTGAAATAGCTGAGCCCGGCTGTAGGACCAGAACCCTTGCCCTAATGTAGGATTCTTCCTTAACACGTTAGAGCAAGGCATTAGAGCAATTTCCTCACTAACTAGAGGCTCTTTCTCCTGCCCATCTGCAATGCCAGTTACCTAAGATGATGAAATCCTTTGACACTAGAGCCAGCAGCAATCAGAAATGATGTAAGAAATATTTTAATAATTTCTTCGCCTTTTCTTCTTCCAGTTTAGTGATTCAAGGTGATGTTTTGTAATTTTCCGTTCCTTAATTAGCACCTGTTGACTAAATGGATCAACAAAGCTCTCCTCTATGTCCATCATTATTCGCTTTCCTGGGTACAAATCTTGTTTGAGAGTCTTGACAGACTTCCAACCAGCTTTCTTCATGATGCGGTCCATGTAGTTGACATGTTTTTGTTGTAATTTCTTCCTTCTAGAACTTCATACTCTTAAATAGTTGCTCGATTTCAGGATATATATATATATATTCACTCAGAACAGTGGGAAAGGAGTTAATAAAGCTTCTACTTTCATTTTAAAGACCCCTGAGAGATACTTAACCAGTTGCCTGCTGTGTAAATGTTACTGAGAATGAAAAACATAAACTAGATTTACAGCTTCAGTTGTGTCCACATCTATTCCGAACTTTATGCACAATAACAAAAATAACACTGAACACATTAATGATTATTTTTATGAAAAGCCTCCAGTGTGATTTATGGAATAAATTAGGCACTAAAAACTTTCTCAAAGCATTATTCTCTTTTTAATTCGTAAATGAAGGTACTCAGGGTAAATATAACTTGAAAGATAGCATGTTACTCAAAAGAAAAAGAAAATCTTAGTTTTTAAGAAAGTGCATTTTTACTAATTTTCTAGTTAAGTATGTCTTATTGTCATAGAATTAGATATTTGTGAAAACTTCAAGCATAATTGAAAAATCAACTGATTTTTTTAAACAAATCTCAGTTTTGCGTGGTGCTACTATTTTCCTCTTATCCATAAGTCAACCTTTGTCCATCAAACAGATATGCATTTTTATAATAGAAATACAATGTGGTAATTATTTCATGCTTCATTTCCTCCTAGGGAGGAAACTCTTATTATAAACTCATTGAGTAAACATAAATGAATAATAAGTTGCAGTCAATGTCAACACAATTTGACCAATGTTTGAAAGATCTGTAATTTTTGTTCCTATGTGATTTATAGCATCTATTTTAATTAATCCAAAGGGTGGATGATGAACATTAGTTATCAGTCGATGTAGGACTTTAACCTTAATACACATAATAGTGACTACAAAGCATTTTCCCCCACTAACAATAAGAAGAAAGCAAATTTTATTCATCTCAATAAAATTTTCCCTTCACTAGTCTTAAAAAGCTATCTAGTTATTATATTATACTGATGTTGCCACTCCTCAAAAACACCCCCAGGCAGTTTGGGAATCATCTTCAGAATTCATTTCTAAAAACCCGTGCATGTACAGAGTACAGAATGGTCTCACTTGTTAAAACTATTTATCCTTTGATTGATAAAACTGAGCTCAGAGGTCAAAACCGGCCTGCAGATGCATGGTGTTTGGATACCACAGTGTATTCGAAAGGGGTTTTAAGGCCATTGGGCACATTTTGCTCACAGGTAATCTTCTTATACCTGGCCCAGTCACCTCATTTATAAACTCACTTAATCTCTTCAAATCTATGCTTTAGTTATCTCTGACCAAGCTCGATATTCAACTTGCTCTCCTACATCTCACACCGAGGTCTAATAAGCATCTCAAAACCACTCAAAACTGAGCTCTTGATGTTTCTTCATAAACCTACTTCTATTTCAGTTTCCCCATCTTCATAAATGGCATCTCTATTCTTCAGTTTTTCAGACTGTAAAAGTTGGAGTTATCTTTGACTTAATCATCAGCATTTCCAGTTGGCTCTACCTCAAAAATATGTATAAAATCTGCTACTGGCTATCCCGAGCCCCGGTACTGTCCCCTTGGTTACTGCAGTGACCTTTGAACTCGATCCCCCTTTTCCACCCTTGTTCCCTTGCAATCCGCTCTGAACTCAATGGCCAGAATTATCCTTCTAAGACGCAGGCCAGATCATTTCACCCTTTTCTTACCACCTTTCCATTTTACTACTGACGAAGTCATGTCCTTAAAGCAGTCTTTGAAGTCCGACACAACAGGTCCTCGGAACCTCTCTGATCCACCTTTGACTACTTCTCTCTCATTGTCTCTGCTTCAGCTGCACTCTTCCTCCAGCATGCTGGGAACAAGGCTGCCCCAGGATCTTTGCATTGGCTGTTCCCTCTGCCTGGAGTAGTCTTCTTTTACTTGTTCACATGGCTACCTATCTCCTCCTCTTTAAGACGTTACCCAGATGTCACCTTCTTGATGAGACTTCCTGGACTGCCCTGTATAAAGTGGAAACAGCTCTTCCCATCCACCTCTCTACTACCTGTCCCCTTCCTGCTTATTTATTTTTTTAATCCAAAACTCTTACCTCTTCTAATATAATATGATCCTTATTTATTTGCTTATTGTCTACCTCCTGCACTAAATTATAAACCTTGAATGTTCAGAGAATATAATCTGTCTTGTTAGTCGTCATATCATTGGACCCTATATGAATGGTTGGCACACAAGGGCAACTCTGTATTGAAGATATGTGTGGTTCTTTCTAAAACTTATAACCTTAGGATATTAAGACGTATCACTACTAATATTCAAAACAGCTCATTATACATAGCGTAAAGCCTTTGACCCAATATAATTACACATGTTCATATATTCAGTTACTATCTTTATAAACTCTCATTTATAGCTTCTTAGCTTTGATCTGTATCCTCATTCTTCTAGTTCAGCAATGACATCCAGTCCATATCTTGGCACATAAATAGTAATTAAGGGTTTTTAAAATTAGATTTCAATATCCTAACATCTCTAAAAGTTGAACATTTTAGTTTTAATTTCTCATTTTTCTATAAGTGTCTCCTGTGACATATATTTTGAAAGTAAGTTTTAATTCCTTTTCCAGCACTATGTTGACTGTACTAGTTCCCATGTTTAAAGACATGCGATGTTTTTCAATATTCTTTAGCATTTATAATTTATATCGTTGGATTACTTTCTTCTTTAACTGCTAATCGTATTGCCTAAAAGTTTTCGAGATAAGGCAGTCCTGGAGCCCTTTTCACTCTTTTTATATATTCAGTTTACCAGATTCCCTTCTATCAGGGATAGTTTTTATTATTATGAGAAAAAATAAATCTCTATGGATGTCATATTGCTTGTTTCTTCTTTTGTCTCCATGGCTACTATATGTTCATGGGTATTTATTAATTTTGGTAGTAAGTGGACAGACACTATAATGATTCTCAGCTATCACTCCCTCAAAATTAAATCAGAACAGAGACCATTAAGGCTGAAGCAACAAAATTCTATGAAAAAGTGTATAGGTGGGGACTGTAGAGATCAGAAAGGGTAAGTGGTTTTCTTGGACATTACCAAGGGGTTGGTCAGAAGGATTTCCAACTGAGTGTCAGGGAGGCCAAACAATCCAAGGTTATATTATACCAAACAATGAAAGCTGTAGGAGTAAAGAGATAAAAAATAAATATTATGGTAAGCCTATAAAAGTCAAAGTGCTGCTACTTGTCATTAAAAAAAAAAAAAAAAAGCAAAAATAAAGTGTAGGCACCCAAGGAAAGTTTGAACAAAGAACCTAGAAGTCTAAGTTTAAGGACTGGAACTATGCAGTGAAAATTCTTCCTTTAGGATGTAAGATCTTCTTGAGATCCTTACACTTTTTTACCTATTTTGCAAAGTACTTTAAGCTGACATAGTCCATGATTTTCTGACAACAATGAATTTTACAGGTTCTTGCTATATAAACTCGGATAATTTAATGTTAGGTTAGTCTATCCAGTTTGGTAAACATGCTTTGCAATTTTTATCAAAATGTTCCATTACCTGATCTGTCCATCTTGTCCTTGCTTACTCAGGGATTTCTAGGAATGCAATCCATGCCCTGTGTAATTTACCTCTTAAATCATATAGCATTAGACAATAGGTATGCTTATCTTCTCATTAATAATAAATTTTCCTAAGATTAATTTTCTCATTTTTTGCATAGTTACCTGTTCCAGTTGTATGTATTACCTCATAAAATACAACCTCAAAACTTACTGGGCAAAACAGTCACCTTTTTAAATCACAGATTCTGTGAATCAGGAATTTAGGTAGAGAATATTGAAGAAGGCTTCTCTCTGCTCCGTAATGTCTAAGGCTCAGCTGTCATGACTCAAATGGCTAAGGAGTAACTCTAAAGTCTGGGAGCTGGAGCTGGAGCTGGGATCACTTGGCAGCTTTTTCATTCCTATGTTTGACACCTACTCTGGGAAGGGTCAAAGATGAGCTCAGCACGGACAGTGGGCTAGAGCTCCCCGCGTGGCCTCTCCACTCGGACAGTCTCAAGCTGCTCAGAAATTTTACATAACAGTGTGGGGCTCCAGGAGTGAGTGTTTCTAGTCAAGGATAAGCTGTGTTATCCTTTATGTCTGAACCTTGGAAATCACACAGCGTCACTTCCACCATGCTCTATCGGTCATAGCAATCATCAGCGTTCCCAGATTCCAAGGGAAGAGACGTAGACTGCAACTTTCCATGGAAGGAGTATTAACGTATTTGCAGCTATAATTTAAAACTACCGCATCACTTGAGGGTACACTCAGTGTTCTGTATGCCTGTGTTATCATGAACTGTTATTGTAGTATGCCCATTGTTATGGACCACATATTTGTGTGCCTCAAAAAATTCATATGTTGAAATCCTAAGTGCCGATGGGGATGCTATTATGAGGTGAGATTTTGGAAGGTATATAGGTTTGTATGTGTGGTACGAGGGCAGGGCCCTCATGATGGGATTAGTACCCTTATTAGAGGAGAAAGAGGCCAGAGTTTGCTCTCTCTGCTATGTGAGGATCCAGTGAGAAGGTGCTGTCTACAAGCCAGAATGCAAGCCCTGACCAGACATCGGATCTACCAGTGCCTTGATCTTGGACTTCCTAACTCTGAACTGTGAAAAATGTATGTTGTTTAAGCCAGGGGTCCCCAACCTATGATGAGTTGTGTAATTATTTCATTATATATTATAATGTAATAATAATAGAAATAAAGTACACAATAAATGTAATGGTCTTGAATCATCCCCAAAACCATCCTCCCCCAGTCCATGAAAAAAGTGTTTTCCATGAAAATGATCCCTGGTGCCCAAAACACTGGGGACTGCTTGTTTAAGCCACCTAGTCTATGGTATCCTGTTATAACAGCTCAGACTAAGACATCTATTCGTAATGAGACCATGATCATTATTCTCTGCTGCATATAAAGAAGGTTATGCGGTTTAATGATTATTTGCATATTTTTCTAATTGTATTTTCCCTGAGGTCTGATTTTTCTTATACCACATTTTTCTTCAAAGGTGTTCTCTTTGTTCTGTTTACACTCCAAATTCATGGATCTATATCACCTTTTATTATTTAGTCATCACCAAATAGATGTTTGGTAAAGCATAAATTCTATCTCAACTTGATCTTAGAGTTATTTCCAATTAAAATGCCTATTTATTTTTTTGTATTTTCTGTGAACATCTGCATTTTATTTTGCAGTATCCCTGTGGTTTTAGGGAAATGCTATACAAAAAAATAAATGTGCTAGTAATTCTTCATCTACTTAGGCGCAATTTTCTAGTGCCAGGTTTCTAAAAGCTGCATCTAGCACATGCAGTTTCAGAGTTGGTTTCACCTTGGACATGCCTTTTCTGACATTGAAAAATACATGAATCTTTAAATAAGCTTTTTCTGTTATACAGACCTTTCTCATTCCTGTCACCAGCTGATTTATGCTAGTTTGATCCCTACATTGTTCAAATTATTTAATAATTCATAGAAGACCACTGAATAGAAGATGTGTTTGTAGGAAATAAATGCGCAACAAATAGGATTCTAGTGATTTTGCTTTTGCTTTTGATTAACGAATTATGCAGATATTCTCTCTTGTCAAATAACCAGGTTGAGAGGTTATGTTACCTTCTTAAGTTATTTTCTTCTGTTTGCTTACATAAGCTAGTCTACATGGTGCTGGGAAGAATGTGCTAAATACTTGACCCAAAATACTTGAGTAATAAGTATTCATTGGAAATGAGTGTCATCATGTAATATTTCCAGACTTTGCTAGTTTTATTATTTCCACTTATGCATTGAACAGCTGGAAAATGTTACTTGTGTATAATTGTATATTTGCTCACATATCCATTGCATTCGTATATAATTATATATAAGTTGTCAAAGTGCTCAGACTTTATTTCGTGTTAAGAGGAACTGGTTTCTTCCTATATTATGTGAAGAATAGTAGCACATGCTGTCTTCCATCATACTATTTTACCTTTACATTATAACTCATGCAAATCAAGACAATGTTCATTTATGATTGGTCTTTCTCTAGTGTTAATGGAAGACAAGCTTCATGGAAATATTTCGCTTCTTTAAGTCCTATTGGTTAAAAATATTCTTACTGTGTTAAGAAGTCATTTAACATTGTTAAAATGTTTAACCTTGATATACTGTATCACAGGAACAGTAGAGTACATAAAGGAACTTAGACTTTTCAAAATACAAAAAAAAAAAACCTTGCCACCAGGATCCCATTGCATCTTGCCCTCAGACTTAAAAACTGTTAATGAATTTGGAGTATTTTTTCCATTCTTTAATTTCTAGTCTTTATTTTGGAGTTATACCTTTCTAAGCAAAGTGTTTATCCTATTTTTGAGATTCATGTAAATAGAAGCATAATGACTTTTCTGTTGTTTCTAGCTAGTATCACACATTATCTTTAGGAGATGAATGTTTTAATTAATTAATATTTTCTATTATTTGATTTCCCCCACCTACTCGAAAGTTATAACTTCTATTTCTAGCTATTATTTTAGTGGTTACCTGAGAAATTAAATTATGGATGTTTAGTTTATCAAAGCATAAAATTCATCAGTATCTTTACTCCCCTCTTAGATAATCCAAGGACTCTAAAACACTGTCCAGATTTATGTTATGGTGTGCAATATACATTAATTCTATATTTTTAGCCTCACAATATTGCTTTTGCTCTTTTATAATTTAATATTTGTTTACATTTATGAACATATTTATCTTTTTGTTTTTTAGTTTTTGTTTTGCTAACTATTCCTTTTAGAATCTCAGAAGGAAACAAAATCCTTTAGGGTTTTCTCTACTTATGGTCTCTTGATTTTTGTTTGTCTGAAAATACACTGTAATCTGTATTTGATCCTCTCAGCACTTGAATTATTTGCCACTCTATTTCTGTTAGCTTTCATTCTCTCTCCTTAAATAGTTGGCTATATTTGATTCTGCACTACTTATTATCCTCAAAATATTATTTGTGTGAATTATTTGAGGTATATGGCAAAGGTCCTTTCAAACTTCATCAAGAATTTTGCTCAGCATCTCCTAGATACCTAGAATCAAAATCATTATTTTAGAGGCAATTAGTGTAACAGTACTATTCAGGCACTGAACAGAATATAGAGTTGGTATGAGAATCTATAGTTTTGTTCATTTCATTTAGTTTCCAAACTTTGACATAAGGTTTTTCATAGCATTCTCATTATTTTTTAAAAACTGGAATGAATCTAAAATTTCCCCCCTACTTGATCCCCCTCTGTTTTTTCTTTGTCTGTCTCAACAGAGATCTGTCTGAGATATTCTTGGAAATTCTAGAGACATGCACTATGATTTATTATGTAGCTAGTTTTTTAAAGGTTCCACGTTTTCTAGAGAGGACTATATATTCTCTGATTATTGACCAAAGACTTATTTATATATCTTTAGATCTCAGAATTGTGGATGTCAAGTTTGTTTATTATTGCAGGATTAAACAAGATAATTTATTAAATTTTTTTTCCTTTTATTTCATCATATTATGGAGGTACAAATATTGTTAGGGTTACAAATATTGCCCCTGCCCTCCCTCCCTCCCTCCCCCAGATGTGTCCAATCCCCCGGTGGTGTGCACCACACACGTTATGTAAGCATACACCCCTTTCCTCCTCCCCCTTCCCGCCTGCCTACCACCCAATAAAACGTTTTGTTTTGTTTTGTTTTTTGACATTTTGGTTACATTGTATATCTTTGCCTCTCCCTAAGAAGGGTTAGAGTTATGCCCTTCCCCTCCAAAATGCTCGCCATATCCCTAAGATTGGGTCCCCCTCCCCCCCGAATCCCTGGTGAGCATTGCCACCATTTGAAATCAGTCAGTACCAATTTGATGGCGAGTAGATGTGGGGTCCATTTTCCATGTCTTGTGTCACTTCACTTTGGATAACGGGCTTAAGCTTAATCCAGGATAGCATAAACGGTGCTAGCTCACCGTCATTTCTTAGGATTGAGTAAATTTACGACATGTATATTAGATACATGGCAAACCCTCTTCAACTCATAGTTCTAACTAGTCTTTCATAAAGACCAACTTCGTCCCTTTGATTTATTTAAAAATGCATTACTTTTATGGAAGAGAGGCATATTTATAAGGAAATATGGCCACATGCTATCGAAGGGAATTCCCAGTTTTAAGGTGTGCCTCGATATTGGCAGAAAAAACAAGAACCAGTTAAATGAAAATGAGTGTTTGGCCGCTGTTGCTTCCTTTGCCGGTGGCCACTCTGTAGTGTCACAGCAGGGGTAAAGATATGGAAAAAGTTATGTGACCAGATGGCCACGAGATCCGGAATGCCTAGAAATATAATTCTAATTGATTCTGCAAAAAGAACTTTTAAAATTGCTGTAAGGCTGGTCCCAGCATGATCCAGTACATAATTAAAGAACATAATAATATTAAACAAGCAGAGCTCAGAAGTAGAAAGATTCTCCTGTGCTGTCACGTGACCCATTCACATGATAGAAAAGGCAAAATGCATTCAGTGAATGGAAGAATTTACCTACCTCATTCTGGCCATTTGTTACTTGGACGAACCTAAATCATTCCATTTCAGAAGGATTGCACCACTTATGATACTTGTGACTCCAGGTGACAAAACACTGGACAAACACTGGTTTAAACAATAAATTAAAAAAAAAAATTATCATTATTATTTTATGTCATAAGAAGCCTAGAAGGAGGGTGTTCCAGATTTGGCTAATACTATGCCCCAATGGTGGTAGGCACTTTATTTTTCACTCTGTCATCCTTGATGTGCTAACATTTGCGGGCAGGTTTTCTGGGCATGGTTGTGCTCACGTGGGTCTACACGAAGGCAAGGAGGAATGCCTCTTTCTCTTTTTGTCTCTCTCTCTTTCTCTCTCTCACACACACGCTCCCCCCCATTGGTGAAAAATCCCTAACAGATTGTATTTGGGATCTTCTCAGTCAGGACTGTGTCATGTTCACTCTGCACTGACTACACAGAAGCCTGCACGAGTGGGCAGCCGGCACGTTCAGGTTCAGCCTCCGTTCTGGACAGCTGGCCCACACCCACTCTGTTAGCACGGAAGAAGACAGACAACGTTTCTTGAGTAAACGATGGACAGGGTGTCCATAAGTGTGTTCTGAAGAATGTCAAGTTGTTTTTCATCCTGTCATTCCATGCAAAGAGTGGCTAATCTGGAAACTTTTACGTTAGCTCATAAGTTAGTACTTTTGTACTGCTCGTTTTAAATGTAGGGTGTCTAATATTTGAGGCACTTCAGTCAGGAAAGCCCCCTCCTGTGGATCTGACAGAGGAGAAGACTAGACACTCCCCACTGTCTCTTGCCTGTCCTCCTTCCCCACCCATTGCCCCGTCAGAGCTGGAAGGAGGTCAGTTTGGGGTCACCCATTGCCCCGTCAGAGCTGGAAGGAGGTCAGTTTGGGGTCACCCATTGCCCCGTCAGAGCTGGAAGGAGGTCAGTTTGGGGTCAGGAGCAGCTCTGGTCAGCAGTGGCCCTCGGGCGAGTCACTGAACCTGTTTGATACTGGAGTGTTCATTCATATAAGGGTCTTCCGGCTTCCACTGCATAATTTTTTGTAAGTAGTAATCTCACAGTTGTTTTGCTAATCGTGCCTTCCCAAAGCAAAGTATTGTGTGTTTCTCTTATTGCTGAGGCACCCAACCAAAACAGAGGTGGCCTTTCTCTCAATTCATTCCATTTAATTAAAAACAGTAAGATTTTATATCATTGATTTAGTTTATTCCTTTTTTCCTCTCTTTTGTGAGTCTTTAGTTCCAGCATCCCATTGGGTATCTTCTCCTGAACATCTCACAGGCCCTTCAAACTGAACATATCCAGGAGCAAACTCATTACCGGTCTCCCTCACTCTACATATTCCTCACTTGTTTTCTGTGCAGGTAACTGACATGACCATAGGCCTAGTCACCAAAAAAGAAACAAAAAATCATTCCAAAGACTTTTCCTCTTTCTTTCCCATTACATACATGGACCAACAAATATGATGAACTCTCAAAGTCATTTCCATCTTTCCAGTCTCGTTACTCTACTCTAATCCAACGACCAGCAGTCTTTTCTTCCATTACGGGCCAGATAATAAATACCCTCAGCTTTGCGGGCCATATGGTCCTCGCCAGAACTGCTCAGCTGTGCCATTGTAACGAGAAAGCAGCCGTGGACAGTATGTAAATGAGCGAGCATGGCAGTGTTCCACAAAGTCTGTATAACGACAGCTCACACTTTGGCCTTAGGGGCGCCGTTTGCACATCTGTGGTTTACGCTTTACTCACTTTTCACCTGGATTAATATTGCAGCCTGTCTCTCACTGGCCTTTTTTAGACTTTAGTCCTTCTGCTTCACAATCTTATCTGCATATTTACCTCTACAAACAACAACTCTAATCAATACCGTCTGTATGAAAATACGTTGTCGCCCATAGAAAGATGACAATTGTTAGCATGGACGTGTGGCTGGTCCCTATTGCCCTGGACTGGTGTGGCTTGCGGTAGCTTATTGCTCTTGCCCTTGTCATTTCTACCTGTGGCCCCAGATGCCCGGTCACTTGTCTTTGCGCGGCCACAACATAGTCTTCCATTTGTCCTACACGGTTGCAGTTGTTACCTCAGTGTGAAAAAGCTGTTTTCATGCGTCTCCATTTGGTAATTTCTTACTTATCCTCTAAGATAAACCTGTTTTGAGAAGTTGACTCAGATGTCCTCAGGGTCAGTCGTTCTCTTCTCTGAGAGCCCTTTGCATGTAGCAGGTGTTCATTGTCTATCACGTGCGGTGGTGTGCTGGAACTAGCGTACACTGGCTCAAGAAAACCAATGGTTACGTTTTCAGGAATCCTGTGAGTCAGTTGTTAAATTTTTGGTAACTTGAAATTAAGCATGGTGGGAGCATTTATGTTGGCAGACGCTACAAATCATGATGTGTTTTCAGGGCTTTATTTTAGTTTGGAGAACTGGTTTGCCAGCACACCATTGGATATTTCTTGATTGGCAACTAGGTGAGGCAGTATGGCTAATAGATACCCAATAAATGGATAAATAACAATCCTTAATTATTGGTATATTTTAGATAGAAGAAAGGACTTTCTGGCTACTATGTTTACCAGTATTCAATTGGATGAGGTCAAAAGATATACCTTTATATTGAATCTGATTTTGGTAGCATGGATTAATTATTCTTTTATGAGAAACTAACCTGCATTTAGAAAATTAGAAAATAGCAATTACTTGTTTTACACTTAAGTCAACAGTTAATATAACTAGTGTTAGTGGTCATGACTTTAATAAAGTCTTTGCCTTAGGGACATTGCCTACATAGTGCTGATTATGATGATTTTTATTTTTTTGGTTTGTTTTTTACTTTGTTTAGCCCCAATGTCAAAGAGAAATAGCTATAGTGCATGTACTATAGCTATTAATGAATGGAAAATTAAAAATATGCTCAGATGCCTTAAACTTTAACACTACAAATTCACATCACAAAGGAAATTCACTCATTCTAAACTTCCTTCTGTTGCTTAAATTCAGTCATTAATATGAAGACTCATATCTGCAATTAGGATCTTAGTAAATCAAAAATTTTTAAAAATCATAACTATATATGTCACGTGGATTTGCAATCAGTTAAATGATCTACCTTTGTATATCTCTTTTGTGGTGCAATTTACCCACTATAAATTTATGACAATATTTTGAGCAGAGGCCTCCTTAATTTTCCAAGAAACTCCCTCACCTTTATATGTTGGTAATTTTATATACTGCTATTGACTTTTCTTCAGTTTTCTTTTTCCGGCATATTATAGGGGTACAAATTTTAAGGTTTCAAAAATGCTCTTTCCCCTCTTCTCCCACAAGTCTGAGTTTCCAGCGTGACCATCCCCCAGATGGTGCACATCTCACTCATTATGTAAGTATATACCCGTCCCCCTCCTCCCTCCCCCCTGCCCAATACCCTATTACTGTAGTACCTATGTGTCCACTTAGGTGCTGCTCAGGTAATACCAGTTATATATGATACATAGCCTAGCGTCTAATAAAAAAGTATTATTACGTTTACTTTAACTTTCAGGCTTTGCTTTGACTGTGCAGAAGGAGACCTTTAATTTTTATATGCTTTGAAATTCATGAATATTGACATTTTTGCCTGACAACTTATTTTTCCTCTTTCATATGCCTTTCCTCTTGACTGAATTTAGTCTTTTGTAGTGTTGCAGAGGCTGCAAATTATCAAGTTCTCCTGGAGTCACGGGGCAATGACTGTAGGCGTGAAGAGTATTCACTACTAAACCTGAGTGTGGCTCATTTGATGTGATAAGAAAATACAGCGCTAGTTTGTTATCTCTCACAGCCTCTCCGGGCTTGCTCACTTATGTATGCGTGAGAGTATGTGCATTTTGTTGTATATTTTATATATACACATGCGTGTATTTAAATATATATGGAGAAAATGAATAGGGATGCGTTGTAGTGTTCAGAAATGAACAACGTGATGCAAATGCTGACCCTAAATCCATATTGCACAATAGAGTTTGCAGCGAATGGCAGGTGCCGTGGCCACCTCAAGGACTTTGGGACTTCCCTGCAGCCCTCTGGGTATTCTCCACAGTGCAGTGACAGTGGGCTGGAACATTTGAAATGTTTTCTTTGTCAACTGGAGAAAGCAAACCACTCAGGCTGTCGGTCCACATCACACTTACAGTTCTCGTTTTAATACATTAATAAACAAACACTCCTCCGAACTTAGCTAATGTGCTGTTACCCCTGAAAGATAAATCCAGTTTGGGGGACGCTGACAAAGTGCATCCTCTGAGCCTCCTAGAGTGAAAGCAGCTCGCCATGGGCCAAGGTGACTGCAACTGTACGATCCTGAATGTTGCCTCGAGAGACCACTTAAGGGCAGACCCAGGCCATGCTGGCCATGTCGTAATGTCCCTTCTGGCCTTTCCATTTGAAAACATTTCCTCTTTCTCCTGTTTGGCTCCCATCAGAGCTTTCCTCAGCTTAAGTCATTCCTAAACTCTATTCCAGGAACTTTTTTCTCCCACTCTTAACCTCTTATCAGAAGTCAGGAGAAATAGGTTAGCCTTCTGTAATTTAGTGAGTAATCTGTCGCGCTCAATACTCAATACCATTTTTTTATACGTTATGACATTTTCTCTGCATAAGTAAGTTTGTTTTGAATGGTAGAATTAATACCAAGAGATCCTGTCTTCCTTGAAAGTAAATGAGGAAGAAGCTTTGGCCAGACATATGATTTTTTTTTTTTTTGATGGCATGCATCTCGATGCACAATGCCAAAGGGATCAGGACACTTGAGTGAATTAGCTGAGACTCCAGCCACCCGTGCATTGGTGATGGCCCCACCAATGGGAACCCACCGTTAACCCCTTGGCAAAGCTCCCTGTCTCTGGCCACCACCTAACGGGACTGTAGCCTCACTTCCTCTGTGGCTCCCCTTGTCTTCTGTGCGTTCTTTGCTGACCAAGACCCTATTTGTTCACTTTCTTCCCTACATATGTCAGTATAGTCAATCACATTACTCGAATCTAACTGATCTTACTGTCTCGGGACACATTCTGCTCTCAAAGGCACGATTCTCTTCTAGTAATAATAAGCTGTTGCTTATTTTACAATTGACTTTAAAGGACAATCCATATTTGTTTCTAATTCCATGGAGAATATTCAAATAGCCTGAAGGTAGTATCAGCAAGCTCTCTCTCTTCAGGAGGTCCTCACTGAGCAGAGGTGAAGGATGTTCTGACTGTCACCCTGGATGTCGACTGCGACCCAGGAGGCCATTTTTGCATCATTCAAAATGGCCAGTTTCAAAGTCGCTGATGTGTTTCCTGTGATCTGTATTATCAAAAAGTCTGCCTTACTAGACTTTTTTTTTTTAACCAAGAAAAGTCATCATAGTATTCATTTTTCAAAACTACCATTCTACTACAAATTTAAAGTAGGTGCAGCAATAACCTACAACCATGAAATTTTTTAAAGCGATATGTTCATATTCTCTACTACAAAGGTAGGAGAAACTTCTACTGGTTTATCATTTTGACAGGTTAAACCCAGATGAAAGGGTATGTGTGTTATTTTTTAATATCTATGAGAACATTGAAATACTATTTGAGAGTAATTATTTCTTTATGAAGGAGACTGCTGGATTTGACAGTGTATCATTCTGTTGAGCTGTTTTTAGGCATAGGAGGTAAATTGATGATACTATGAGTAGAAACTTCCCATGAATTTCCTAGTCTGTGTATTAAATATTAAGCATGTATCCCTGAGAAACAGAGCAGGGAGCGTTTTAGTTTATTATACCCGAGCTCTGTTTCCTTTTTCTGTTTCTGTTTTGTTTTGATTTTTGACATGGTAAAGAATTATATTTTATTTGGCACATTTTTATATATAGAAGGAGATATACACTGGAGATAGGATGAACTTTTTTAAAAAATATAAACTGCCAATATTTTACTTATGCTTCCAAAAGAGAAGACTTGGGACAGATAAATTTATCAGAAGAAAGCAAACACAGCCTCTAAATCCATTTGTTTTATGTGTCTTCGTAGCAGGTGGTAGGAGTTTAGTCTAAATAGAAAGGCATACTGGCAATAAAACTCATTCACAGAGATGAATCTCGAATATTCCAATAAGACTGTGTTTAGCTTGGAAACTGTAAACAAACCTTCAGACTGCAATTCAAATTTTATCATTTTTTTCTTATTCAAACATGTATATTTTATGCCTATTTCCCAAAAATATGACAAGGGAGGGGAAAAACTACTAGTGTTATAGCCTTCTTATAAAGGAATGTGGCCTATAGGAGTTCAACTAAATGGCTAAGTGTCTACTTTTCTATTTGTATGTAACATGGTTTTCCACTGTTACTGGCAAAAAGTAATTCATTTATAAGCCTCTGTAGATATTTATATTTTCTCTAAGCCACAATTTAAATATACATCTTCAAATCTTGCTCAACATTGCATTCATTGGAAATCAGTGCCTTGGTTTTTTTGTTTGTTCTCAACAAATTGAAGGAAGGCTTGTGAATCATTTGTTCATCTGTGGTTGTGTAGTCTAGATTACCCATACCTGTTCATTTCAGACTGTGGAGTGCTTTGAAGATGTGTTCATCGCTAGGTGAAGCTTGTTTACTGATGGGCTTATCAAAAAATTTGCTATATGGCATTGCCCTCATGTTTCACCCCGAAGTCTTCCATTGAGACTGTACCCTTCTTCCAGAGGAGAATCTGGTAGTTTCTTGAGTGTTCCAGAAGCATGAAGCATGGGAAGGAAAGGGATAGGGGATTTCACTGTCCAATCTCCAAGAGTTAGGAATTAGAATATTCAGAGTTCTTTAAAGCCACAAAAATCATCCTGGGTTGGTAATATTTTATATACATATGGATTAAGTATTGAATACTGCTCAGAGGTCTAGTGAGATAAAGATGAAAGATTTTCTTTAGTGACCTAAAAATCATCACTGATAAAATTGCTGAAAAATAGCTATTTTATAAAAAACCACATGGACATTGAGTGCATATTAAAATGGAATAAATTTATTCCAAAATAGAATAAATGTAACCCAAAATAGGGTTCTTGGATGGTAGAATTTTTAGCATGAAATACCATTTCAGTTGGAACATAATTTTTAAAGAAATAGTGTTTATTTTGAAATAATTGAAAACTCACAAAAATATTGCAAGAAGAGAACAAACGCCACCAGTATAACCTTCACCTGGAGACCCAATCCAAGTTTTGTCAATTGTTTGGAAATGACCTTTACGGTGAAAGAACGCAATCTGGGATCACGTGTCACAGCCAGTTGCCCTGCCTCTCTGTTTTCTGACAGTCATAATCAGATCCTCAGTCAGTTCTTGACTTTCACAACCTTCTCATTCCTGAAGATCCTAAGTTGGACGTTTGTAGTCAGTTGGTTGTTTCTCAGTTTGGGTTTGTCTGATATTTCCTCACAGTGGTACCCAGCTTATGTGTTTTGGGCAGGAGCACCACATGGCCATGTTGTATTCCTCATATGGCATCTTTTAGGTGGCTGCAGTGTCACTCGGTTGTATTACTAGTGGTTATAACTTTGATCACTTGATACAAAGGTGTCTGCCTGGTTTCTCTACTGCAAAGGGACTACTCTCCTCTTTGAAATTAATACGTTTTTTTAGGGAGCTACTTTAAGACTGTTTCTCAACCAACTTTTGTCTGCTCATTTAAGCACCCATTGGTATTTTTTGCCTGAATTAATTATTAATATGATGGTTGGCAAATGGTGACTTCATCATTCAACATTCCTTTTATATTTATTGGTTAGCCTAATGCTAGAGGAAGAGCTTTCTATTTTCCCTATTTATTCATTCATTTTTATACAGGAAGACTCTTGGATTCCTATTTCATTCAATAGGATATGATCTGTAGCTTTCTCTTTTTCTTCCTTCTTTTTTCTTTTGATATTCAAAATCTCTTTTTGATACTCAAATTATTTATTTTGTACTCAAATTGTCCTGAATTTGGGTAGAAAAAAACTATCTCAGGCTCACTTCTGTGTCATTCTGACATGGTCTGTCATTCTTTGGGCATTTCTTTACTTTCTGGGGCAGCAAAATGTTCCAAACTCATATTGTACTCTCCCCAGTTCAGCCGTGGAATCAGTCATTTCTCCAGAGAGTCCTGGTTTTAGTCAGTAGAGAAGCCACGATCTGCCCTACAGGAGTCTCCCAGACTGTCCTCAGTGGATGATAGGAACCATCTGTAAATTGACCACATACACAATTCTATCTATATATGTATTTCTATACCTGTCTGCATATACTGAAAACCACAAGTTCATGCTGATGGATTAAATTGAAAGCCAAACCCACTGGGCTCATTCAATCTTTCCCATGTTCCACACCGTACCCTCCTTCTCTGACACTGAGAACCTGTCTCCCACTCTCTTCAGCATATTTATTTATTTGCTCAATCAGCTCGTACTGTAACCAATCTCCCAACCACTCAGGGTGGGGATCCTGCCTGAGGGTCCTCCCTGCACAGGCTCCAGACCCCACTAGACTCACTTCCTGGCCCACTCTGACTCCCTGCTCCTTGGACCCCAAACCCCATGAGGCTTTTGTCCTGCCCCTGCTCAATGCGTTTTTAGCTAAATTATTCAGGAAGATTGGGTAAACAGTAGGGATTAGGAGACACTTTGTAAACTCTTCCAAGATTGTACTGAAAGGGGAAGACTCTTAGTGGCTTTAAACATCTTAACAGCACTCACTAGTCTCTCTCAGACCTCCCAAACTTTCCAACTTTAAAATCAATATAAAGAGAGACACCTTGTATATGCAAGTGGTTTTAGTGTAAGTTTTTCAACCCTGTTGCCTATTGTTTACTTTTTCTGTCCCATCGGAGTAACGTTTATAACTTACCACAATTTAGGTTGGTGTTTTAATGTCAAAGGAAATATCAGCATGCTTTTCACTGATGTATTTCTGAATTAAAATTTTAAAACCTTGGAAATGCATGTGTTTCCTTTGTCAGCAAGAGTAATAATATACTGAGTGGACTTCAAATCAAGTATGAAGTTTTTATATGCTAAGTCTTGAAACAGAAATCTCAGTCAAGCCAGTAAAATAACATAATTACAGTGATCCTGCAAAGAGGGAATGTTTTCCAGTTTACTGATAGTGAGATGCAATTGAGACTGACAAGATTATAATTCACTGTGGGTGTTAAAACACAATGTCAGATTGTAGAAACCAGTAACAGCCACCCATGTATAAATACTGTTTTTTTTATTTCAAATTCATAGGCATACATTTAAAGATCTGAACCAAAATATACAAACTTTTTTAAACCTGTTTATTATATGTTATTTTTATACTAACTTCACAATTTTTAATTGTTTCACTTTATTTCCATTTTTATATCTATTCATTTCTGACCCTCAGAAGCTTAGCTACAAATTTATATCACCATACAATGCTGCTATTAATCTACTAAGTAGGTTAAATCTTGAGCCTTCGAGTAGCCACTGAAAGTGTCGCAGGCACTAACACATTAGTTTTTTCTTCCTGGAATATTTCTATAAAGGAAACAAACACAGAAAATAAATATGCTCTCTTCTGTTTCCAAAGGAGTTAGAGCACCAGGAATTTCAGCATCAGAGATCTAACATCTTTTAACTCATTGTTATTTATATAACGGATTCATCCTACATTCTGCCAGTCACCTTGTTTTGCAGGCCTGAATAGAAGTTTTATTTTTTGTTAATCTTTGGGTTCTAATTCTTAAAAACTTTGAGAAAACGATGGCAGGGTTTGTTCATTATATTCTATATTAGTTATCTATTGCTACATAATGAATTGTTTGAAAACTTAGTGGCTCAACGCAGTAATAATTTATTACCTCTCGCTTTTCTATAAGAGGTCAGTAATTCAGGCGCAGCTTGGCTGGGCTGATCTGGCTTGAAGTTTCTTATAAGACTACAGCTACATGTTTCCTGGGATCACCGTCACCTGTAGGTGTGAGTAGGTTTGGAGGCTTCATGTGTAGATGGCCGACTCACATGGCTGGCAAGTTGTTGCTGGCTGTTGGTGGTAGGCCTCAGTTCCTATCTGCGTGGGCACCTCTCCATCCGACTACTTGAGGGTTCTCATGGCATAGGGACTGGCTACCTTGGAGCTGGAGTAAGTGATCCAAAGACCAAGGTGCAGCCTCTAATGCCTTGGAAGTCACATAATATTGTCCCTTTAGTCTCTTTTCACACAAGTCAGCATTGATGCAGTGTGAGATGTGACTACACAAGACCATACATACTAGGAGATATCGAAAGTAGCATAATTATAATGTGAAGATTTATGGCCATCTTGGAGGTTGGTTGCCAGAGCTCACTCTGTAGCATACGAAGATTCATGTCTCTTTCATATGCAAAGTACACTCACCTCCTCCAAAAGCCCTCCAAAGTTGCATTCCATTAGAGCACCTACCCCAAATCCAGGATTTCATCATCTAAGAAAAGTCAGACCAAAATGAAGCTTCTAGGGATTTCCAGATGAAGCTATCTGAATATAGTTACTCTAGTACATTTCTCAATCTGAAGGCCTATGACCAAGTTTTATGACACGCACACCTGGTGTATGATGGTAAATATGCATAGAGAAATTAACTTCGACTCTGTGGTTCAAAAGGAGAAAAACGAGAAGCACAAAGAAGTTGCTTTGGTCCACAGCAGTTCTGAAATCTGGTCAGGCACGTGTTGGTAATTAATTCCTTAATTAGGACTCAGTCCTAATTATTTTCTTTTATTATTATTTTCTTAATTATTTTCTGGAAATAATTCTCCATAGCTCTTGGCTCTGCCTCCCGTGATCTCAGTTCTACCACTCTGGGTCATTCTTCCTTTTTTTATAAAACATCTATGTTTGCAGCTTCATAGTTTCCTGACCATACAAATTATGGGCCCAAAGCCTTCTTTCCATTTTGTACTATCTCTGTTCCTTTCAATACAAGCTGGTGGTGGTATTACCTCCAATATGGTTCTCTTAAGAATGCATGGGCTTTCTATGATCATTATTCAGATTTGCTCCATTAAATAAAAGGCAAATCTACAATGTCATAAAGATAAGCTTCCTTTCACCTTGTCCCTCTGCTGACCTACAGAAGGAAAATGCCCTTAAGATTACTAGAACTCCGAATGTTTGACTGAGAGGACCTGTAACACATACTGATAAGCTTCTAAGAAGGTCTTTGGTCTCCCCGAATAGTTCTCTGATGTACCAGCTAATATCTTTCTCAGGTCTTCACCTGGATTGTACAGTCACACCTCCTTATCACCTTTAGATCATGTTTTCCTGGTATTTGATCTTTGCCTGGTGCGATTTATTAATTTTTGCATTGTTCACCATCTAGATAGACTGGAACTGAAAGACCATTTTACTTTAAAATTCATCAATTTCTGGTATGTTCATATTTAGTTCTTTAGCTTTTCTCTCTCTCTTTCTTTCTTTCACTATAAACAGAAAGAAGAGGCCAGACAGCACTTACAATACTCTGCCTAGAAATGTCCTTAGCTATATTCCACAATTCATTTAAGCACTTCTATTTTCCCCATATCATCACAGGCAATAGTTTTACTAAACTTTTCACTGCAACATAGCAAGTATCCAGTTTTCTCCCAATTTCAATAATATATTCCTTGTCTTCCTTTAAGCCATTACTCACAGCCTCAAGCTGTCAGGCCTCTGGTCAACAGTGCTCTTAAGGCCCATTCTACTTACTCGCACATGCCTGTCCTAAGCCACTGCCACATTTTTTAGGTTTTTGCGAAGCTCTCTATTGTTCACAGAAGTAAGCCCTAATTCTGTGTGGAAGAGGACTACAAAAGGGCATGACTAACCGGGAGGCAGGGATTAATGGTGTTCCTCTTGGAAACTTTAAAGGTAATGCAAAAAGAGAAAAAAATTAAATTTTAATAGCTATGTAGTATTTTGTCCTATAATTATCTCCTAGGATATATCTCATGTAGGAAAATGAAAGGACTCGACAATTTCAAACTTCAAAATTATCAAGACCAGACGGAACACTGGTATGAGTGACTTATATGAAATCTTATTTTGTGAACTTAATTGTACCCAATTTGTGGTGATCAGTGTTTATGCAGGTGCTGTGCTTCAGAGAGTTCTTGTTCTCACAAATAAATCTGCTCATTTTGACATCTTTCAAATCTAATGTGGATATTTAGAGAATCCTAACTATTAAAAAAAAAGAAAGAAATGATAGTCTTGTTAAGAACGGTCAATAAAGTTACAGCTGGGTGTTTTCACTCTACTAAGTTTAGAATTAAACCCTATTCAATTTTTTTCTTGATTAAACAACTGAAAATCATATGAATGCAAATAACCAGTCTAAATAGACCACATAACTGAGATCATCATTTTTATGCAGGGACTAGTGAACACAAATGAAACAAAAAAAAAGTGGCTTAGTAAAAAGTACATACACACACACAACAAAACACACACAAGCCACATATTAGTATTCAAATAGAGCCTTACATTGATTTTTTTTGTCAAGAAGTTAATTTAAATATAATCTTATTTTTATATAGTACTGTGTTGGTGAAAATAATATACACTTCTGTGATTAACTCTTAAAAGAGATTCAAAGGACAGTTATTAGACTTTAAATATTATAACCCATTAATTCAGGGAGAAAGGAGGTTTTTACTATACTAAACTATTCCTAGTGAAAGAGAATAGGACATTTAAAAAAATCACTTAATGGCCAATTTCTGTTTTAATTGAAAATTCACTTTTATCCACTTAATGGCATATCTTGGTTCCAATCTATTTCATACAAATTGGTTTTTGCTACAGATATGTTAGATGAAGTGAATTTGTGAATAACTTCAGATTTGTAAGCAGACAAATTAGTATAGTTTAAATTTGCCCAGTAGGCAAGTTTGGTGTGATGAACAATATGAAAAGTAGAAGCTTTGGGGAACTTCCGGAGATATTTAATAGGATTAAGAAATATCATTATCTTATGGCCTACAAATTTTTTATACATAATAAGAATTATACTTTTTATTAAAAAGATATAATAGTAATTGGTGGTGATATTTTAAAGTTATTTAGCAATAAAATTATTAATGTCTGATTTCAAGCTTGGTGTATACATATACATATATATATATATTCTATTCCTTAATAGAATCAGCAGTATTTACTGTGGGGTTTTTTGTCTTGTTATTCACTCTTTTAATTTTAGTTTCATCTGTTATCATTTATTCTATTATACCATGTTAGGTATTGGTATAAGATGTATATGCAAAGCAGAGTGGCTCATTGTTATGCCTAAATTTATTTCTTTACATGTTACTTTGGATTATATAAATTGAAAAATCATTTACAATGCAAATATCTCTTTAGATTGAGTTAAACATTGATCTCTAAAATAATTTGCTTTAATTGATAATAGCAACATTTGCTTTTTGACATCTGAATAACGGGGCCACTAGGAAATTAAGAAAACAGAAATAAATATGGAAAATACAAGAAGAAGGAGGATGGATAGCCCGGCAAGTTCTAAAGTTTTGTGTGCTAATCTCTGAGGGCAAGATCAGATGATAAAGAATAATAGTGAGCCTTCAACAGCAGAGAAACAGAAAGATGTGACAGGGTGAGAAAGATGTCAAAAGAGAAAATTTGAGTGACAGCAGACCCCAGAGGCGAATGTTGACCTGGTGACCCACCGCAGTTCAACTCTGACTTCTTCCTCTGAAATCATCTTGCTTTCTCAAAAGACTTCCTTCTTCTACACTGAAGACAACATCAGCAAAGATCAAAGAAACACAGTAGTTGGAAACAATGGCTGTTGCCAGGTAGAACACCCACAAGAATTTTAAGGAAGCGTGCTGTACACCAAATTTAACGCTCCCGTTTCTTCTGTTTCACAGGTTTTCTGAACCAGATGAATAACTCAAGCCACTCTGTTCTTCAGCCTTCATTCCAAGGATGCATGCAACTCATCCAAGTCGATGACCAACTCGTGAATTTGTACGAAGTGGCGCAAAGGAAGCCGGGAAGTTTTGCCAATGTCAGCATCGACATGTGCGCCATCATAGACAGGTAAATGGATTTATCGTCCTACCTCAGGTAGTCCAACCGTTCCAAATTCATGTTTCTGTTGTGAGACCAGTGAAACACTCAAAAGGAAAATAAGAAAAACAAACAAAGAAACAACAGACACAAAAACACCTAAGGCAAAAGTGACCATTCAAAATGCCTATTGTAGTACATTTGGGGTGTTAGAAGTGACGGCACTTATGTCCTTACGTGGATATATGTCATAGAAGCAGCTGTGGTGTCACATGGCCTATCAGCTTCCCTCAGGGAACGTGAGCCTCCTGCAGGTAGTTTTACAAGCAACAGCTGTGTGGTAGAGAAACTCTGACAGTTTGTTTTGGGTTTTGCTTTCTATGCCCACAAGCAGAAATGTCCCTTCTCTCCCTGTCTCGGTGGTGACTTGGCCTCAGCATACTGTCCCCTCCAAAGCTCCCTCCTGAAAGAAAAGAAACATTGCAAAATATTGGTGAGCAACATGGAAACTTACTGAAATGGAACATTTAGAATAATTGAGTTTGCTTACAAAATACAGATATTAAAATAATACAGATATTAAAATACTACAAAATGTAATCTTTATTAGTTTTTACAAAGCTGGGAGGAGTTTTTATAAAAACTTTAATTAAATTCTCACACAATGGAAAATACAACTTTTAAGTGAAATATTATGATAGTATTGCATGCACTACCCCTAACATACTTCTAGAAAGTGCCTTTCATTCGAACATGGAAAAACTTTATTTTGAGATGTTTTATCTGTAAAGAAACTACATCTAGCTCTTAGTTGAAGTTAACCTAGTTAATGTAGGTGATTTTTTTAAAGTGATTTTCAAATCTTTTGTGTGAAGGCTATATTATTCTGAGAAATAATTTCATTAAATTTGTGTTTTGGAAAGTGAAAGTTCTTTAAAACCTTTTAAAATTTTCAAATAAGATACCACTTCTACTTCAGTCTGCCCACAACAAAATGCAGACCTTACGTCTCTAACAAAGTTATTTAATTTAAGAGGAAGTACTCAGGAAGTCGCTCAAAGACATATAATGAATGTTATAAATGTACACTATAAATTAATCTATTATTAAATAAGTTTGCTTCCATATAATCTTAATAAGATGTTCGTGTGAATGATGAATTACAGTTTAGGGTGACTACAGAATATAACTTTTTAAAAAGCCTCAATATGTTTATAATGAGATTTAGAAACATAGCACCCTGCTTATTTCTAGATGGGACTGGGCGGTTCAGGTTGGCATGGCTAGAGATCACCCTCTTATTTTTATGACATGTATGCAAATACCGGTCCTAATATCCTAAACAGTTTACATGTAAACAACATAGTGAACCATGTTAACAGAAGTAAACTCCTAATTTTTGAATCATTAATAAAGTGTTAGCTATTATTTCTGCCTAAAGCAAGTGGTAGCAATAATTAGAAAAACTGAGAGATGAAGGTTTTAAAGATTTTTTGATCTGATGTTAGTCAATAATCTACATATTATAATAATTGTTTTTATACAGAAAAAAATTTTTCTTCATAATAGTTATGCAGTATATCGAAATATTTTAGTACCTCGTCTTTTTTTTCATGTCAGTAGCTATAAGGAAACAATAATTTTGTTACATCATTCAGCTTTGTAAACAGGCTAGACTGTGTATTGCTGTTTCACTTCAAATGTCATGTTTTCTGGGCATTATATTTAAATTGTTTGTTTCCAAGGAATTATGGGTGAGTTGTTAAGATTTTAATGTTTTGCTTTAATGGAGACAGTAGGAGTTAAATTGATTCCAAAAGAATGAATGAGATTTTGGTCAATGAAGAGAAAGGCACATGATTCTCCTGGTGACAAGATGAACACAGGGGAAGATATAGGATAGAGGATTCCAATTTCAATTTTTGGCAGTTACAAAAATACACAAAATATTTTTTTTTTTGCCAAATGAATCAGTCCCAATGTCCACCTTGCTAAGTTTGCTATAGCTGACAGAACAAAGAGCACACCTTACTTATTCTTTAGGATGACAAAAGAGAAGAGAACTATGGGAAGGTAGTCATGGGTGATGCAGCCCACAAATTTTCTAAACCCAGTATGGAACCCATTTTCTGCTTATACTACTTTTTTAAGGGCAAAGAATTCTGTACATTAAATACCAACGTGTGAAACAGAAGATTCTTTTATTCATCTAAAATATTCCCAGTTCAAAATCTTAAGCTGTGAAGTGTCATGTGTTTTCATATGTGTGGTACAGAACTATGCTCACTTGATTTAAATCATTGAAGAGCTCACAGGTGTCACCCTCAGTCTGTATCTTTCCAGGTGAGAGTACTGCGGGCTTTAGCCCATCCTCATATAGCAGTGACCCATCCAGATAATACTGTCACCATAACGTCCCCAGCACATCTCTGGTTTGGTTTTTTTTTCTCCGCACTCACTGAAACTTTGCAACTACCGGGTATCTACCACTTCGTTTTCAGATTACCCCACTTTTCCCTAAGGAACCCCACATTTTGTTTTTCTTTCTTTACTCCTTTCAAATTCCAGCTTGATTGGTTTGAGAGTTATTTTTAAGGGGAAAAAAAGAATAAATGAGAATATGAGGTTAAAAAAAAATAGAAGCGCTACCACAGGCCTGGTTTTTATAAAACATTTGGAGATAATAGGAGCAGCTGCAATTATTTGATGAGAGGAACTTAGGGAGCTAGTTGGGAGAAGACGATTCTAGAGGACTTATTCTGTGTGTCATACTGGAATACCCTATGATTTAAAGTAATTTTTTCTTCCTTTGTGTGTGGATTTGCATGTGGCTTGTTTTGTTTACTTGTTTGTTTACTGAACACAGCATTGAATCAAAGAAAGAGCAAGCATGCCAAGCTGCAGAATTATGCATTCAATATTTATTTTCTGAGCGGATCCTAGATGTCAGTCTGCTCTACACATTTTAGGATAAATCACCGAATACAATAGAGATTCTTGCACATTTGATGCTCACATTCCTGAGGAAGGCAAAGAAGGACAGATGATGTAATATAATAAATATAATATAATATAGATATAATAATAAAGTAAATAATATAGTAAGTTGGAAAAAGTTTCATGGAAAAAAAAAACAGGAAAAAAAGAGAAAAGCAAGGAGCACTAGCATGCTAGAAGATCAAGGTGTTGAGTTGCAGTTTAAGCAGGTTGGTCAGGTTAAGCCTCATTGGAAAGCTGGTATTAGTGGAAGATCTGAAAATGGTAACAGAATTTACTTACCAGTGTGGGAAAGAGAATTCCAGGCGGAGAGAATTTTCCATGCAAAGAGGCTGCCTGTTGTTATCCAGGATCAGCAAGGAAGCCAGGGTGGCAAGTCTGGAACAACAAGAGGAGTTGAAGAAAAGGAGACCAGAGCAATCCTGGAGGCCAGGTCCTGGAGACTCATGGGTTATTGTAAGGATTTGGCTTTTATTCTGAGGGAATGAGGCAGCTATGATGTGACATAGCTTACATTTGAAAAGGGTGAATCTGGGCCGTGAGAGCAGAAAAGGTGCAAGCACAGAGCCTGATTAGAAGGGTGTAATCATAAAGCAGGTGGGGAATGCTTATAGCCAAGACCAGGAAGCTGGCACAGTAAGGTATGGTCAATTCTGAATATATTTACTTAGAAGGTAGAGTCAACAGGGTTTCTAGATTAGATAGATAGGAGGTACCTGAAAAAGAGAGCAAATAAGAATAAATCCAAGCAATTTGGTAAGAAAAACTGGAAGGGAAGAGATGCCATCTCCTCAGATAGGAAAGGCTGATGGTAGAGAAGATTAGTCAAGGGGGTTGAGGAAAAAAAATCAGAAATTCATTGTGAGACATGGGCTGAAATGCCAAGAAGACGGCTGGATATGTGTATGTAACCAGCCTGTGTCTGCAGGTTCACAATAAGCCCTGTCAGACTCCCCACGTTAAATTGTTGAGGGCTTTTGTTATCTTTAGTTACATTTTATAAGCAGTCACGGGACTGGGGAGGGAGGAGGCAGGTAGTAGACAGGAAGCTTCTCCTGATAGCAGAAGCCTCTAGCTTGAGTCTCTCAGTGACTCTGCTCTTAGGGAGGAGACCTTTGTCAGACTCTCAGTTGCTAAAACATTCCTTAGAAAAGGTAAGAAATATGTCCAGCAGATGACCGTCTTTTTTTCTCCTTGTATTGTTACTCTCTTGTACCCGTTCCTAGTACCCTCACATTGCTGACTCCTTGTGGCAAACCTCCTGGGGTGCCTGACCCCAGTCTTATTCTCAACCTCTTTCTAGGTGTGGAAACCTGGAAACCTCCAGAATTACTCCTTTAGCCAAAGTTAGCTTCATTCACAAGGGGGAACCACAGAGCGCTTCAAAGTGGGGGATGGGAGGAGAGAGTTGGAAGTTTGGGGAGAGTCAGGGAGGGCTGGCCTTGGGGCTGGGGTGAGTCATGGGACAGCACTGGCAGGTGTCCTCAGAGTTCGTAAACTAGGAGAGTTGCTGGGACAGGCGGTGGACTTAGAACTTTGAGTCAGTGTGTGGTTATCGTCTGACTTGTTTTTTGTGTGATCTTATCGGGGTACATGGGTAGGAAGAAACTGATGTTAAAATACTTTAAGCTTAATCAGGTGGTGATTGTGTTTGGCCATCCTGTGAGTAATAGTGAAATCCACAATTTCAAAATCCACAATTTTGCAAGTTTGTGGTTTCTGTTTCAATCTTAAGAGCACCCTTTATAGCTCAGCTGCCAGAGGGATGTTTTTTGGCTTTATCCTGGGGAGGAGCTGCAGGGTGACACAGTCCTAGCTACTGGGACACAAGCAGAAGTCGGCCGTGGTGGTCTTGAGAAAGCTGCTGTTCTCCTGACACCTTCCCCCTTCCTTCCCACTATCCTTGTCTAAAGGCAGACACGATGCCTAGAACTGCATGGTCAAGAAAATCATACATCAACCTGCCACTTTCACTCATTTTTATGGGAAAAAAACCACTCCTTATTTATTTAAGTCATTATGAGTCAAGTTTTATTTTTGTTAGAGCCAAAAGGATGGTCTTTTCCCGATTCTCCACTTCTGAAATCAGTCAGTACCATCTTTTTGCCAGAACACAGAGGGACAAATCCACAGGTATGGAAATGATTTTCAAAAAAAGATAATAAATTAATTTCAGGGTATATTAAGTTGCATTCCAGTAACATTCCCTAGAGATTGGTATCTGGAGACTAGATAGCTCTTTGGAGTCCGAAGCAAACTCCTGTTGTTACAGTCAGCACCTGATCTTTAACAGGGCTACAAAAAATTAGCAAAAATGGTTGCTTAGAGTTAGAATTTTCTTTACTCTTTCTTGTCCGCTTCCCTTATAAATATATTAAGAAACAAAACCAGTAAACATTCTGGATAACACAGAGAGCAGAAAAGGAAAAGTAAATGCCCCAACTTAAACATAGCTTACAAAATTACCACTTGAGAAACTGTGAATAGACTGGGTCCTATTCCTGAGTTAGTAATTAAGTCTTCATTATATTTTTGGCTGAAGTGTGTAATCACAGACCCAGTTTTTATTTCTTTTTTAATTCAGTGCTTTCTTTTCAAGAACATCTATCCAGTTTGATTTTTTTTTCTTTGAAAGAAAAGAATAAGTAAATGGGTTTTTGTAAGAGCATTTAAATGAGGGTTGGGTAGATACATGTGAGATATCTCAAAACTAAGCTGATTCTGTTGGAAAGGTGAATGAAATCAGTCCAGAAGGAGGTTATAAATTTCTATAAAAGCAGTTCTAAAATTTGCTGTCCTAACTTAGATGGAGAAAAAAATATAACATTTATTATTTTTCTAAAAGTTTGTCTTCATTTGCCTGTAAGCCCTCATTTCTAGTCAGTAGCAGAAAAAATAAATACTTGAACACATAAATTCAGGCACCTTTGTAACTCCTCCTTTATATGTATATTCAGTGCATATGGGATTCAGTCTTAGTGAAAAGCCAACCTCCCTTTGGGGGCTGTTGTCCCATTTCAAGAGTCCCCTGAGACATCCCAACATGGCCCTTGGGTCAGGGCCAGCTTAGGTAGCACTTGCTCTACCGAGGTTCCCTCTGAGCTCCCTGAGGGTCCCCAGCCTGCTCGGTCCTCAGGGTTCAGCCTCTGTCCCTACTGCCCACTGCTATGGCAACTGTTCCTACTGGCTTTGGGATGTAACCTGGGTACTGCTGGACTCAGGTTCTGGGATCTGTATAAGGTGACAGCTGAGCCCAGTCTAAGTCTGTTTTGGTTTTAGCACTTAGAGTCCCACATCTAGAGGAACCCTCAGTTCTGGGGAAGCCAGGATGGTTGGTGACTCTATATCTGTTTACTCTGTGCTTTTCTGTGCCAACCCCTTTAACTTGTCTACCAGCCATCTAAGCATTTTTATAGACCCGGTAAGGACACATAATGACTTCTATAGCTCTTGGAGACTACCTACAAGCTGAAATTACTGTAAGTATGGGATATGTGCTGGAAGGGTCAGGACTTGGAGATAGCTGTCTTGGGCTTCTTCTCTGCCTCAGCCTGCCCTGCTTCCCTAACTGCTAGACAGCAGCCACCTCCGATTGATGTGAGTTTCTCTACACATTAGATTCTCAGAAGCCACCACTGCCTTGGAATTTCTAAGTCTCTGTTGAGATTCATTCAGTGAACAAAGACTCGTGGAAGATCACAGCAAGCCATGAATAGTCTCTCCTGGGACTCAGTGCTGAGGTGGAGAAGGGAGGGTCACTGATCAGACCCTACCCTGTCTTAACTCTCTGTTTTTGTCTTATTAGCCTTCACACTTGGGGTACTTCTTTCGCTTCAAAAAAACCTAGCCCATTCAGACCCAAAGCCCTTTGGTTTTAGATGACTTTGACAAAATTGAATCCCCATGTTTATTAACTTTTCATCCTAGCCCAGAGTCTGAGAGTGAATTCTCCTAGCGTCCACGCCCTGTGACAGGTGTCAGTGATACGCTAGAAAGACAGCCACGGTGCAAGAAAAAATTGATGAAAAAATAAACAAAACAAAACCTTTGACTGAAATTATCTCAAAATTGTGTCCTCTATAGAAAAGGGAGGCCTATCTTACAAACGTTAATGTGTCTGTAGTGATAATATTTATGCCAGATTTCCTTTCTCTTTCACCTGGATCTGGCTGACTCTGAACTGCCACCATCTGGGTGTCACACTCCTCCTTTTGCATATTTCCAAGCTGACCACCCACCCTGCCCTTTCTTTAGAAATGTTAATGTCTTACTGTCATCAATTAGGCTGGTGTCAAACCTTGCCAGAAATTCTTTTATTTTATTTATTTATTTTTTTGAGACAGAGTCTCGCTTTGTTGCCCAGGCTACAGTGAGTGCCGTGGCGTCAGCCTAGCTCACAGCAACCTCAAACTCTTGGGCTCAAGCAATCCTGCTGCCTCAGCCTCCCGAGTAGCTGGGACTACAGGCATGCGCCACCATGCCCGGCTAATTTTTTCTCTATATATTAGTTGGCCAATTAATTTCTTTCTATTTATAGTAGAGACGAGGGTCTCGCTCTTGCTCAGGCTGGTTTCGAACTCCTGACCTCTAGCAATCTGCCCGCCTCGGCCTCCCAGAGTGCTAGGAGTACAGGTGTGAGCCACTGCGCCTAGCCCAGAAATTCTTTTAGATTAGGAAACATTCTGTCTTTTACCCTTCAGAGTTTATTTCATCACTCAAACTGTAGGCTTCTGGAAATAGTTTACTTTCATTTCATGATAATTATCATTAGGGGTAAAGGAGGCAGAGAGTCTCTCAGATAAATTTTACGTGATTTGAAACTTTGCACTAGCTCCATCCTGACTTCACTGTGACTCTGAGTTCTTAAGAACAGGATGGCTGAAACTAATTTTGGGAAAACTTGAGCAAACAAGTAATTTTCTAGGAAGGAAATCGGATTTGCTTTTGGGGAACATGCTTAAGACAAAAGCTATTCAGAGTTCTAAAACCTAATCACCAACTTAAACAAATAGAAAAAAAAAAAGACTAGTTACATAACCCAACTTTAATTTCCTCATAGGACAGTACATATTGGGATTCTTGAATCTAGATATGTCCATTTCTTCTCTTCCCTTCACCTTCTCTTAGTTTATTCCCTATTCATTTTATACTGCAAATGGCTATGTTCATTCTTGGTTTGAAATAAATAAAACTACTAATGATTTCTGGAAATCCCTGTTTTTCATACTAAATCTGACTTATTTCTAATATGAGATGTACGGCTCTCTGTATAGGTTTTCTTGGCCTTCCGTGCTAACACCAGTCTCCTCTTTGATCTTTAACTTCATTGGCAAAGCCATTTGATTTCCTTTAGAAGGAATCCAGTGAGGAGTTTCCTGTTTATACTTAAACATTTAAGCCATGGGAATTTGTTTAGCACAAACGTGTAAGCTCCATGACCTAAAAGTATCACACACCCAAGCGAACCCGTGTTAAAATTGCCTCTCTGAAGCGATTTCAAAGTGATTTTATTTTTAAGTACAAATAGAATACTAGAGTGACAAAAACTTATTTTTTTTAAAAAAAAAGTAGTGAAATGCCAGAGGAGATAACTCTTCTAGGAAAAAAAAAGAAAAAAAGTTGAATTAGCCATTTTAAGATTCAACAGCAGCTCTTTTCTTCTTTGATGCATTGCATGTATTAGGACAAAAGAAAACTGTATTTGCTTTTGGCATGGCATATAGCTGTGCTTTGACATTTAAATCCCAAGGAAGGCTTAGTGCATAAAAGTAATGTCAGAAAAACAGTTACATGTTTGAAGATAAACAGAAACGAATAAGATAAATAATTTTCACATGTAGCAAAATCAACTACAGAGAAATTTAAATAAGTCATTGAATTTAATTTCTTGCTTTTGATATCACATTACCTGAAAAATAAAAGGAATAGCAAATGATTTTAAAACATTTAAAATACCTTTCTTAACAAGTATTTTCTTCTTAACATAATTGCTTTTCTCAATTACTTGAATACGTTGCAAAATTCTGATTGAACACTAAGAGTTCATTTAATTGCCCTCCTCCAAACTAACTTTACAAACTAGTAAACATTTGCTCTTCCTTTTGTTGGGTCAGCAGTCTGGAATGTTGGTTCTTGGTCAAAGAATGAACAGACACACCAAAGGAAGGTAAGTATGAAACCAGGTTTATGGAGGAGAGAAAGATAGGATTATAGAGCAAGAGCAAGATATAAGTTTGCAAAGTAAGAGCAGGATAATGTTTGCTACAGAACAGCGAATGGGCCCACTTATCGTTATCAAAAAGTCCTTGGCTATGGTCCGGGTCTGGTTTAACAGTGTCTGAACTGGGCCTTCCTCGTGGCTCAGATTTCATCATCTAACTGCTTCAATGGACAGTTGGGAGTTACATGACCTGAGTCTTACTGCACATGTGGATCTCCCATGAGCCTCTCTGAGAGCTGATTTGTGGGCAGTTGAACCACAATGTAGATTTCAGCTAAAGATGTGATAATTAGACTTAGGTTGTTCTAGGTCACCTTCGAGATCCCATTTTACCTATGCTCCTTGGTCCATGGACTGGAGAGTCTTCTGTAGTCTTTTGTAGTTGGCCCGTTAAGTTCTGATTGGTAGATTGATAGGGCATTCCCTCCTCTCCCAGGTGTGGCAGTCACTCAGGTGCCTACCTAGTCCCCGGCGGGGGCGCGGGGGCGGGGAGGCAGAGGTCCTTAGCTGTCTGCCTAACACTTTTATAAAATATTGAGAGTGATACCCACATCCTGATGGAGGAGGATTTGGAGCTGGTAGACCATCATTCTTCATCTGTTGTATGCCTTCCAGTATGCTGTGTGGGAGTCAGTTGTTTATTCCCGAATATATGTATGCAAACTATGCTTGTTATTGTAATAACATAATTTAATTAAATACTAAGTATTAATACATTTTTAAATGAGTAGAGCCAGAGAAAGTAGCTTCCATTTAAACCAAATTAAAAGGTTTTAGAAAGAGAAGTGGCTAAAAACACAAACACAAGACCTTAATTAAGTTTAGGTATAGGCCAGGCCAGGCTGTAAAAATTTGCAGAAATTCATAAAAAGTGAGGTGTATTCACTGAGTTTCAACAGTGGCTTTAGTTTTCACTGCACTTTAAGAAACCGAAACTGAAAATTGAGGGTGATACTTTATGGAAATGGTTGTCAGAAAGGCTGGTGGATTGGAATTATAGACTTCCAACCAACAGGCTGATACCCAAAGACTCTAGAGCAATTCCCTTCAGCAAATGAGTCATTGAATTTATGTGATGCGGGGTTTTCAGTTAAATTAAAATGATTAAGATATGTATCTTTTTAATGAGTTATTTCTTTACTGGATTTCATTAAAACCAATATATTAAAGACTTGTATTGTTCTCCACTTTGGATTTTTTGTTTTTAAGTAGAGTTCACTTTTTCCCTTTGCTTTCTCTATTTGAGGCATTTTTGCATTCCAAGTAATGGAGAGAAATAGAAGGGAAGGGAAGAAAAGGGAAAAGATAGAGGAATATTAAGTCATGTTGCCCTCTGGTTTATCAGAAGGAGACATTGTTTACTTTCATTAAAATAAAAATCAGGGGTAACAATTAAAGAATGGTATTTATTCATTACAGTATTTTGAAAATAACAAAAAAAAATGTTTGAAAATTTTTCTTTGCTATTTAAATGATCTACAACCTGAGAAGAAGAAGAAAGGAATCATAGGTTTTTCTATGCAAGGAAAAATAGTCTTATGAGGACTTGGGGGTTGCTAACATTTTAATTTTATTTGCTAATTAAAAACAAGTATTTCCTCTTTGTGTGGTTTTATCTATACTGCTTAGAAACTAGTTTTAAGAGTGCAACAAGCTTAGCTTTTCAGATAGCAACGTCTAAAATTCTCAAAGTACCCATTGCCATATTAGAGATAAATACTTTATTGTCTTTACCTATGAATGCATTCAGGAACTCAAAGTGCGAATCTAATTTTGTTTTCCAAATCCTGCTTACATTAAAAAGAATGTTGTATGAGCAGGAGAAGACTACAGATGGAAGGAATGAGAAGCATGTGTGTGTTTGTTTGAAATAGTGTTGGAAAATGAGTCTATAATAAAACTTAACAAATAAATTGCAATATCCGAAAGGGGTTTATAATCAGTAAACATGGTGATTTAAATAGATCATTATCTACAATTATAATAAGAATAAACCCTCTAAGTACTGTACGATATTTGTTTCTAGGATTAACTTTGTTTGCCTTCAACAAGTGGTGCCTGTTAAACTTTTATTCCAGGAGTTTCATGATCTTTGCCTCTTTGGCATAATCCCAAAAAGGCTTCATAAACATGAAAATCATTTTCACGAACACACTTCAGTGAAGATCCCCTCTGGGGAAACAGACAGACGGTAACATCAAAATGAATTACTTTTTCTTAAAACTTCAGGTGTTTGAAAATTTAAGAAGAAAGAGTGACATTTTCTGAATTAGGTAGAAACGCCATGCACACAGATTCAAGTTCCTTTCACATAGTTATTCTATACCATTAACTCAAGGAGTATTTGTTCATATCCTATGAAAGTCAAGCCATTGGTACTAGTCTACACAATGAGAAAGCCAAAAGGTACAGAACAGAATCTCTTTTCCTAGAAAATGTATTAACGTAGTCATGGAGACAGTAAACATTCATAGGAAGTGTTGCAACTGGTAAGAAGCACATGCTTCTTAATCATTACAGGCAATGATTTCTATAGGGAATTAATGAGGGGAAAAACATCACTGTGGGCTACAGTGGCTAGTGGAAGCTTTATAAAGAAGTAGGTTAAACTTTACAGGAACTTTAGCCTCAGATGATGAAAAAGAAATGACAAGAACATGTCAGGCAAAAGCAAAGGCATGAACAGAAGTGTGGAGGCATGGATAACCGTGTCATATTTCTGAAACATTCAAGAGATCACTTAACTACTGGAGACAGTTTGTACAGGGAAGTCATGGAAATGTTGGAAAGTTATGTCTTTCATTTATTCATTTATTCATTCATTCATTCATTCCACATTCATTGATTACCATGTGTCAAGGATAGTGTTAGCCTCAATGCATAAGATGTAAACTTACAGATCCTACTTTCTTACTGACTAAGGAGAGAGACATGAAAAAAATAAAATTATTGAAAAAGCGGCAAATGTTGAAACTGAAGTATGCACAAGGAATAGTATTGCTAATTCTGCCTGGTGTCAAGGTAAGGGTAGAAGAAATCACAGAGGACCAGTTCACAAACACACAGTATGGGCATTCCAGACAACTGGGAAGCACATGCAGAAGGATGTGTGTGTGAACGACTTGGGTGCTCATACTAACCTCAAGTTGTGATAGTGGGTTCTTTTGGAGATTGGGGGCTACTAGTGAGGGAAGCCAGAAATTTAGGGAGAACCAAATGAAAAAGAATCTGGCATGTTATTTGCCCACTAACATGATTATAATTTACCTTCTAGACAGTAAATCACTGAACGATTTTCAGGGAAGGGAGTTTTGCATTGCTAGCTCTTCTTCTGATCCTTTGAGCAGTGGTGGTGGAAGCTGAACTGTAGCATGGCAGTAAGACACACAGAAAAGAGTCAACCCACGGTCCTTAGGAGCAGGTCTAGGAGAACTCAGGACATATGAAGGCAGGAAATGTGCTGGCAGGAGAGAGAAACTTGTTTCAGAGTGAAAAAAAAAAAGGCTTTAATGGAAGAAAGATTAGGTTTTATCTTCACTAGTCCCTGAACGAATCTTAACTGAATAGTTGTTTAGCAATGAGTACACCAGTTAAAGGTTTTATTGGGATCTGGAAAATGTCGAAAATTAGTAGCAGCAATTGAGTAAGGGGAAGAAGTAAAAGAGAGAAAATTAAAACCCGAGAAACAGAGTTGGGATAGAAGTGCAGGTGGTAAGATACTGGAGTGAAAAGGAAGGCAAGAGATGGCAAGAGCTATACGGTCCCACGTGGAAGCTGCTAGCCACACGTGGCTACTGGCAACTTAAAAAGCAGCTACTTCTAATTGCGATGTGCTATGAGTATAAAATACAAAACAGATTATAAATACAAAGTATATATAAAGGAATATATCTCAATAATTTTATACTGCTTTCATTTAAAGTAAAATACTGTTAAAATTAATGTCACCTCTTTCTTTTTACTTTTTTAATATGGTTACCATAACATTTAAAATTACATATTATACATGGCTCACATGGTATTACTATTGGACAGCACTGTTCCAGAATCTTCCTCTAGACAGTTCTACCTAGATAGTGTGCAACTGAACAGGGCTCTTCAGCTTCTTTGTTGGTCTTGTCCACAGGTGAGTTAAAAAAATCTGTGCAACTTCTAATAGGATTTAAGTTGTCCTTTAGAGTTGTTTTATTTCAAAGACAATGAGGATTCCCTGAAGTCTGTGGAACTGGCATCATTCTGAAATTCTCAGTCCCTTTTAATTAGTTAGAAGTTTTCTTAAGCCTGAATCTACTTGCAATGCCACCTCCAGAGAATATCTTTACAGACTTAGAAGCCAGATGTGTTGGTTTTCTCCTGGAATATTAATTCCCTATTCATTAAAAATAAAATAAAAAGTATTTAATAAGAAAATTATGAAGCCCAAATTAAGATGTTTTAGTTAAGCACAAGTTAGAACTTTCCTGGTTCAAAGTTTAATTTCTTCCGTTAAAATATTTGTCAGTTGTACAACTGTGTATAAGTACAAGTTTGAAGTTTTGGTCTCAGTTAGAAACTGCTTTCAGCTGCTAGGACCAAAGACCTAATTACAATTTTTAGACAAACCTGAAGTTCATATTGCACATATATGTTGTCTGAAACAGACTATCCAGATCTTGTATGGTAACTCCAGAAAGCAATGTGAGACCCAGACTCTAGCATTCTGCTCCAATTTCCTGAGATCATGGTTTCTATTCCCCCAGTGATGAGATGGCTGCTAGAACTCTAGGAATTTAATCTGATTTACGTATAGAAAGTAGGAGAGTCCACTTTCTCTTTTAATATGCCTTCCCAGAAGTTCCATGCAGCACTTTTGCTTATATCTCTTTGGCCAGATTTAATCACAACTACAGAAAATGGAAAGATAGACTGGGAATTATAATTGCATTCTAGGTGGTAACATGCCTGATAAACTTTGGGGATTGTTACTAAGGTGAAAGATGAAAATATGTAGTGGGATACACAAATAGCAATTTCTGCCTAGTTGAATTGCAAAAAAACAAAACTGCATGCTTCCAGGAAAAATAAAAGTACTTGCTGTAGTATTTATATAATTTATTCAAGTTATATGTATTACATTTTTCCTTCAACAATTCAAAAATAAATATATTTATCAAACTTCAGGCTTAAAAAATGTTGGTGTATCCAAGGTTAAATAAGATACAGCCTCTACCTTCAAGGATTTCATAATAGAGTGGCACAGGTGGATATGTGTTCTAGTTCTTATACTGACTTCCTACTTGAAATTCACCATAGCTTTTGATTGCCCTTAGGAAAAAGACCCAGGACTAGCCTCTTGTGGTCTGGCCCTTGTCTGCCTTTGCAGCTTCATCTCACATCACTCTCCTCCACACCCGCTGGCCACACTGGCCTTTGGTCAGTGCCTGGGCTGTGCTTTCAGTGGGGTGCTCACCGGCACTGTCCCTGGGTCTGGAGTTTCTCTATCTCCACCACCCATCACTCTTTTGCTTCCTTATTCCTCAGATCTCAATTCATAGATGGCTCTTTTAGGGAAGCCATTCCCAGATTCTCTGGATGAGGTTCTTTTTTAACTCATTTATAGTTACACATTCAAGATTGTACCTCTTCTTCTAGGCTCTGAGCTTTCTAAGAATGAAAGCAGGAAACAGACCTGCACTCACTGCCAGTGTGCCTCCGTGCCTAGCACAGTGCCTGATATGCAGCATGCTCTGAATACATGCATCGGCCCACGAGTGGGTGAATGTAATAGTGGCACAAAAAAAAAAAAAGACTACGGAATTATTAAAAGGGAAAAGAATAATTCCAAATGGAGGAATTCAGCAATGTTTCATGAGAGAAATAGAATTGAAACTGATCCTTCAAGGACAAAGAACTAGCATCAGATGAAAAGGGGCAAGGCTGTTTTAGAGAAATGAACAATATTAAACTAAGGCATGTGACATGGTTGAAATAGGATGTTGCCCCAAATTCCCAGAATGCCTGAAAAACCGTTCTAAGAATTTGCATTTTAATCTATGGTCTAGGAAAGCCATTAACTTCTAGAATGTGCACATGTGCTTGTGCTTAAGTGTGTACATCCCAGAGAAACTGTCATCAGATTTCATCCATTAGAAGGAAATACTGCTTCGACTCACTCATTCTCAAAACTTTTCTGCCACTCACTGTCTTCCCCACCTATCCTCTTTGAGTCAGTAGTCAGAAAATCCTAGAAGTAGGTACATCAGAAAAGAGTTTACTGGAAATATTTGTAAAATAAAGGTTCTAAACCAGTCGTCCTCAAACTATGGCCCAGGGGCCACATTCGGCCCTCCAAGGACATTTATTTGGCTTGCCGGGTGTTTTTGCCACCGCTGCCTGTCCTGCTTAGCAGCCGACTCGTCCCGGGCCCACAGTGCGCATGTGTGGAATGTGCTCCGCACTCTCCAATGGTCTGAGGGACAGAGAACTGACTCTGTGTTTAAAAAGTTTGAGGATGCCTGTCTAAACTCCTTTATTTTGTCAGTGAATTTAGTAGAAAATGACTAGCTTCTACTGAAAAATTTTCTGTAGAATGTTTCCTTCATAAACAAATTAGGTTTCAGATGTCATGAGGGAATAGGAGAAGTGTTAGAGAAAAGCATTTAAGGTGAAAGCAGCTTGTTCAATACAACAATAGTTCTGCTAAAGCAGGATTTTCTAGAGCTCCTACCAGGGTAGATAGAAATGAAAATCCAAAAATTACTTACTTGGTGAGTATCTGTGCCAAGAGGAGTACTGACAGTCACAGGGGTGACTGACAGAGAGATTGGCTGAACATGCAAGCTCGTGATGGGCAGGTAAACATGGGCTGGAGAGAAAAAAGTATGAGGAAAATTAAACTTTTTATTTTTATTTTTTTGAGAATGAGTATTTTAGTCCAGTGCTTCTGAATTTCTATGATACATTCAAACCATCTGGGATCTTATCAAAAGGCAGATTCTATTCCGTGGGATAAAAGTGAGGACTGAGATTCCGCATTTGTATCAAGCTCCAAGAGGCCTCCATTGCAGCTGGCTCCCTCCTGGGCCACACCTGAATGTAAAAGGTTCTAGTCTCTGCATCTTGGCTCCCAGATGTGTGGGAAATGCAGCTCAGGTGGTGAGAAAAAAGATCGTGGGCCTTTGAGGTGTTATAGCATATAAACCAGGGAACCTTAGTTTTCTTACCAATCCCAGGGAAAACAAACCATAGTGCTGATGTAGACATCAGCTGGGATAGCCTGGCACAGTGCTTGGAACACCGTAGGAACCAATTAGAGTTTTCTCAAAACTGTAAGTACTTCTGTTTCTACTTGCATTGCCTGTTCTCTATAGAGTGCCATGTCTTACATTACCATTAGAAAGAAACACAGAAAAGCGTCGTTCAGTAATTCACTGTCTCTATGTACCGAAAGGATGCTGATGATACAACACCATATCTAAACGTGTGGCTGGTCAATCGTTACTGAATGATCTATTCTTAGGTTCTCTATAGCAACTTTTTCTTGATTTGGCTCTTACATTGCAAGAAGTGTACAAGTCAGGGTTCTTGGTTATGAATAAGCTAAATTTAAAAAAAGGACAAAATCTTATGGATTTAGGAAGAAATGTGATTCTCTAGCTCAGAATGTATGAAAGGCAGAACCAAGGAGGGCAAGGCAAAGTCAAGGTTCTGTCACTTCTCACCAGAATGCAACATTCCACACCAGCCCTCAGCCACCCAGAAGAATCTCTATGAAACCTCCTTATGTGTCACCCTCAAAATTTAGTTCCAGGTAGGAGCATACATTGGCTATGCTTGCATTTCTAGCCGGACCCACACCCTTACCCTCCCACTTCATTCTTCCTTAGTATGGGATCACCCACTTATATTTTCTCCCACTTATTTTGAAATTTCTTCCTAACAGGATTATCTTCTATAGAGATCAACTCAAACTAGTGCAAGTTAAGGCAATGTATAAAGCCATACATGAAATGATTAGGAAAAAAAATTGGGGAGAACTTAAAGGAGGTGGCATAACAGTACGATGACCATACAATTTTCCATAAAACTGGAATCCTTATAAGAGTGGAAGGCGTGTAACAGGCATGAACTGGTTTTATGCTGGAAAAAATCAAGATCCGTGGTAACCTTACATAATAGGCGTTGGCCCTACTGAGACTGATGCTAGAGGGACTTCTTGATTCAAGACTTTAGAAAGGCATGCATTCATGTATCTTCACCCAAATGCTCCACACTAATATATCTGAGCTATATTGTACTCATCAGTTTCCTTTAATTCCAAACCAACTGAATTCCTCTGTTTATAATTTTTGTATCCTCTTAAATTCCATAATGGGCATGTGTTGCCAGCTTTCTTGGCAACTGATTTCCTGTGGGTGATCCCCATTGTATCTATCCCTTTCCACCAGCCTCTGGTTTCTGTTTGGGTTCAGAGAAGCTGATTTGTCTTCACTTACAATCAATGTCTCTTCTTGCTGGACTGCTTCCAGCATGTGCCCGCGATTAAGGTCAGACGTCCTGAAACCCATGTGCGATCTTGAGCAGGGCTGCCCTGGCTCCAGACAAAGTGGAGAACCCAATCAGAGAGAGACATAAACCCTGATCTTGGTGACTGTTGAGCCACTGGATCGAGCCTGCACCTCCACACCCTTCATAGACTTGAGCTGATCAACTTTGCTTCTTGTGAATGTAGGCTCTGTTGGGTTTTCTGTTGTTTACAGCTGAAACCTTTAGAACTAATACAACTGCAGTGGGCACAGTGCCCCAGATTTGGTTCATAACTCCTCTTTATTGATCTTCGTTTCAGCTGTCATTGCTGATTGGCCAACTGTTTTTATATTTCTTACTTTAAATTCTAGAAAGGAAGAAATTCATTGGCTTAATTTATCTTTGCTTACAAGGTTCTAGTAATAAGTTACCAGTCAAAACATGGCTCGGCTGCTTGGTCAAGTGTCCAGCCACAAACCAGCTGAACAGGAGGGTCACTGGCCCCCTTTCTGAAGACCTGTATCCATGTTCTTCCCATGTAGGCACAGGTATTGGGACACCTATATAAGACTCAGTTTTAAACTCTATATTCATTATTATGCTCACCCCAACCACAGTTATGTATGCCATGAACTTAGAATACTATCTCATTGCTTTAGTCCATTTGAGCTGCTATAACAGAATACCATAGACTAGGTGGCTTACAAACAACAGAAATTCATTTTTCTAGTTCTGGAGGCTGGGAAGCTTAAGTTGAAGGTGCCAGAAGATTCAGTATCAGGTGAGAACTCACTTCCTGTTTCTTAGATGGACATCTGTCTTCATACTGTGTCCTCCACATGGCAGACAGGTGAGGGAGTTCGCTGGGATCTTTCTTTTATAAGGGCACTAGTCCCATTCATGAGGGCAAAGCCTTCCCAAGGGCCCCACCTCCTAATATCATCACATAGCAGGTAAGGTTTCAGTATATGAATTTTGGGGAGGACATAAACATTCAGCGTATTAACACTCATCTTTTGCATTTTAGAGAACAACTGCAAGGAAAAAGTTAAATTTTAATTTTGGAAAACTCCCTTTCCTTTTCTAATTTTTATTCTTTCCTTTTGCAATGTAATTATTATTATATTGAACCCCTATCTGATGATGGTAAGTTTAAATGGATCAAAATTATTGTTCCTTAAAAGCAACACCAAATTTTATAAGATACGATGCATACTAATTAAAGTTCAAGGAGCCCTAGGCAAGAAGAAAAGATAAGCCATTGCTTAAGTTATGCAAAAATGTATTAAATATTCGAGATTAATTAAAATCTAGGGAAAGTTTTTTTAAGAGTGCTATTTAAAGTTTGCATAAAAGTTAATGCAATTATTATGAAATGTTTGCTATCAAACTGGTTTGATGAATAAGGGAAGCCAATTAGTAATATAGTAAAATAAGAGTTAATTTATGTTTCTATAGATAGATGCCTTTGTTCTGTAAAATCACTTATAATTGCATAATAATATAATAATAATTATATGCCAATACCCACTGTTTCACAAAGCAAGGGAACGCATAATTTTATAGTATTTATTTATTTTTAAGTGAATAATATTCCTGTAAAACCCATCCTAATGATTTCCACAATATAAGTTTCATTGGTGAGAAATCAGAAAATTTGATTTCTTGTGCTTTTTTTTTCATAAAAAAAAGAGGAGAGCACAATTTTTACTGAGCAGATGGTTCTTGATGTATGAATTCTTGATTAAAGGATGATCTAGCTATGTCAACAGTGCCAGGAAAGTTCTGATTCTGACTTCTGAAATTGATCTTTATTCTCCAATTCAGAACATATAAACCATGGCATCCCTTTTCTTATATAGATGTAGGTATGTAAGGAACCAATATAGTCAAATATTTCCAAGAATATCTGGCCATGTCCATCTGACACAATGTATTATTTTTGAGGCCACTGCTAAGTGTGAAAAAGTTTTCCTAGCATCCTAATGTAAAATTACAATTGCATTTCCCTAGAGTAACAATAGTCTAAAGATTGGAAGCAGCGGCTGATAATTAGGAGTAGGCTTTGTAAGCCGGCTCGCGAAACAAGTCCATTTATAGCATATTTTTATATCAAAAGGGAAAATGTAGTCTGATTTTCAAACAATTGACTGGCAAGTGGACTTATCCAGTGTTATCTGTTAATAATCAATACAGCTATTCAAAAGACAAAAGTGACTTTCTCTAGAAAAGAAAGTGGGACATTATGCAATGGTCTATTTTATTGCAAGTTAGGATAATGTCTACAGGTAGGTAAAAAGCGTTCCGTAATGTCTCGGAGCCTGGAAGCAGCAGCTTTATTTCCCCTGGGGAAAAGGTCTAAAGGAGCTTTTATGACTACTGTGTCCCACAGAGAATCAAAAGTCTGCTAAACCCAGTGGTGAGGGACTCATGGTTAAACAGACTCACAAGTACTGTGTCATTTCCTAAAAATAAAACATATTTAGCCTATGAAGTAAGATATCCCCCAACACCAAAAACTTCCAGCAAGCTTTGAGTGGTTGAATATGTAGCCACTGTATGAGAGAAGATGTGAGCAGGTAAACAAGGAGTCATGTTACTAAACAGATTCCAAGTGGATGTCTGTTTTGCTGAGAGGAGATTCCCCACCCTGCCTTCCCTGTGGCTCCCCTTCCCACAGGCTGGGGACATGCTCAGGCTCAAGGGTGACCCCCTCCCCCTTGCTCCTGGCAGCATTTTCATCTGTGTGACCCTATATTCTGCCACATAGATGCAGATACATGGCTAAGATTACAGGAAAAAATTTTTATTGCTATTTAGTTGGAATATAAAAAGAACAAAAAAAAAAATGAGATCTATGCTCTACACCGTAACATACAGTCTGGCAGGATGACTTATTTTTATTTGATGATTTTGTTTATAAATTGCCTCTTTATAATTACAGCTGAAAACTGAGAACAAATGAAAAGGAGAAGGCATAAGTTAATGCATGTCCTGTGCTTGAGCTTGAAATTTGGCTTGGAGTTTCTTGGAAGCTTTATTATATGTGTTGGAAATATGTACAGGGTTGGCATATGTACCCCACTGGAGCTGTCCTGTTAGATTGTCTACCAGTATTTGTGTGGGTTTTGGCTTAATATATTACCAATATTACTGTGAAGGAGAATTGTTCTTGATCTGGCCTCAGACGAGATCCAAGAAGCACATGGGTAGGAAGTCTTCAGAGTGGAAGCCCTAGAACAGCCATTAATCATGGACCCTCCCAAATTCTCTAATCTGGGTGCCATCAGCACTTTCGTGAGTCTTTGATTTGACACTTGCTCCATTGGATAGAACAATGACAAAAGGAGTAAAATTTCGTTCCCTACCCAGACATCTTATTAAAGGAAGCTTAGAAGCAGAGATTCTTCTAGATACATAAAGGTACAAGTTCATCTTTGTGAATAATTTTAATGTTAACTGTTGGCATAGGAAAAAAAATAAACCTAAACTTGCTAATGGCATAAATTTTCTAAAATTACAAATTGCATCATTCACCAAGTATATATGGTTAGAGATGAAAGCAATAATATACACTTACTACGTAAGTCCAATATAAGGGGAGGGCCGTATGTCAAAATGTCATCACTATTGAAGTGTTGTAAGAAAAGCTTCCTCCAGCAGTACTGAGTCACCCTAAAATGTTAGGTATAATTTTTTAGAAGAATTGTTTGTTGTTCTGAATACAAAATAACCAAGGCACATATTGACTATCATAACCGGTGACATTAAAGTGAATTATTTTCATTAAGTATTGCAGTGCTGTCATGAGGAATGAAGCGGAAGAGCAAAATGAAGCTAGACATGAAATGTGTTCTACATTGCTCCCCAAATATTTCCAGAGAATGAATTAATTGATTCATTCAACAATATTTATTGACGGCCTGGAGAAGTGCTATGATATTTGATACAGCAAAAGATGTTCACATCTATGATCTCATTCTGTCGCTTTCTGCCACAGGTAGCATTCCATTGGCAGGAGGGATGCATGTTTAGAAATTACCCCTTAAAATATTATTTAAATTGATGTATTTTATAAAAAATTATGAATTACTAATGTTTTATTCAGTGTCTTATTTTACATGTCATGTGCTTGACCTTAGGAAATATTTGTTGTTACTGAGCATTAATAATGTTATATTAACAATTACCTGAGAACAACCAAAAAATTCTAACTGCAAAACCCAGTTGCAGATGTGAGTTTATAGATAAGTACTCTGGAATTGTGTCAATGTTTATAATCAGGTTCTCTTAGGCTACAAAATTCATGAAAAAGAAGGAGGTTAGGGAGTGTTATTTGATGTTGATCTCTGATCGAGGATCATAATAGTCATTGAAAATTTTTGCAGTGCAAGCTGCACAAGAAAAGCCTATCCCTGGAGTACAGAAACATTCTTAGGAGGAATAGATGTTCCTCAAAGAGTTTGGTTTTGACCTTTATGAATTATATATTATCGCTGCTTTGAATTAAGCTATTACTACCTCATTGTTAGTTTAACAGCTAGCAAATGAGTAGGTGTTCTGAAAAGCAGTGTTTAGCATCATGTAAAATATTATTTTAAAAGTTCATTTCCACTGAGAGGATTTTCTAATAACCGTGTTTCTGCTAGTAATTCATGCACGTATATATAAAAATATTGAGATAGGAACTACTGTGATATAATTTGATAGAGAAATATTAATAGATGGCAGATGTTATAGAGTTTCATTTCCACACAGAAATGTTACATTGGAGGATTATCAGCTTTCTATTCAAAATATAGTTATAGCATCCATCCTTCTATATATAAATAGTATAAATATAAATAGTATATTTGGCTACATTCTCCAAATTATACAATTAAAATTAAATGTCTGTTAAAAATTATTAAAATAAAATTATTAAAATATGGATTTCTGGTATGTCCTAATGTGTGTTTGTGACATATATATATACACATACACACATATGTAGATATATATCACTACTGATTATACAGGTATGATATATATTATATACATGTTATACTGACAATATATATAATCCCTTATGCCATTTTTTACCTTGCTAGCATCCTGAGTTTACAATCATTCCATACTAAATCAAACAAGCACATGCCTCATTCCTGGGATACTTAGACCCTGTTTAGATCCTGACAAATGTGATGTCTTTAATTAAGTCCTGTGTACACTAAAGGAATGGTTCAGCAGGAATGGTTCAGCAGGATACACCATCTGAGCAAAAAATAGACACAGATAATTAACTAAACTTAATTGTAGTTGAATGTGGATTACCTTCTTTATATAGGGGATCAATTTTAAGTTCACAGAAATGGACGTGGTAAACATAACAGAATTAGCTCCCATGGCATCATATTTGTAGTATGTTCTGTAAGCTCACAAAATTGCTTTGGAACAAAGTTTCCTAATTGCAAATATCTCATGACAATTTTTTCATATAACTTTTTTTTTTAATTTCAAAGTATTAAGGGTGTACAAATGATTTTGGTTATATGGATTTGGGGTACATGGATTTTGATTACATGGGTTGCTTTTATAATGCTTGAGTCAGAATTAAAACCCAGATAGTGTTCATTGTGCCCATTAGGTAGGTTTTCACCCACCATCTCCTCCATACTCCCCCTTGTTTTATTTCCATTGAGTTTTGCTTCCTTCTATGTACATGTGTGCTCATCAGTTCCAATTTAATAGTGAGTATGTGTGGTGTTTGTTCTTCATATAACTTTACTGTATATGAGTTTGCAAAAAAAAATCATTTTAACTTTTGTGTTAGAAATCATTTGTAGATTGAGTTACTTTTCTGACTAGTCATAGAATGCAAACAGATGGTTGGATTGAATAGCAGTTGCTAAGGCTTGAAAGGCAGGTCACCATTAGGTTCTAAGTGCCCTGCATGGCAAGCTGAGATTTGTAGATACTTTGACTAATGATCTCTTCTAATTGTAAGACATATAATGAAAAATAAAAGGCACACTCAGACCTCTCTTTAGGTCCTTTTCCCAATTCCCTAAATTAGGCTTTTGTGAAATGTAGTTGTTATGAAAGTGATAAAATTTGATTTACAGGAGTCCCTTAATGAAGTTAGCCTAGCTTGGCTGATGTCAGTCAAGAAGTAATTTATTTGAAAAGTCTGATTAAAATGCTTAATATAATGACTACGCCTTTAATGGTTTTAATAATTATAGAACACATACTACTTATATTTTTTGAAGTGGATCTAAAACCATTTTTTCTATTGTGTGTATTTTTAAGGAATAAGCAATTCATTAAACCTCTCCTCTAAGGAAATTTACAGACTGTTGGCCTGTTACCACTTTATCCTTGAGGATTTTAATATCTGGTTCACTGCCTCATGCTCCAATAACATTTCTGTCATTTTCTCTGGAGTTTTCAATATCCATGTAGACCGTTCTTTGAATAAACTCATCTCTTAGTTATTGGACTTCCTCTCTGCCATCAACATAATACAACATGTCTTAGCTTCTCACTTCCAAGGTCATCCTCTGGTCCTCAACATGATCATCAACTACAACCACACCATAATTTTGCAGCTCCTTAAATAGGCCACAACAGTGTATTTTTCCTACACCTTCTTCATTCATCTGCTCACTTCCCTTCCAGCTAGGGTTAGTCCCATGTTCTGTCATTACAATGACTCCCTTGCAATCACTCTTCAATTCTTTGCTCTTCTCTCCTTCCCTAATGCTTGCCCAGAAAATAATAAGGCTGATTAGGAGAAACTTTCCTGCTTTAAATCTCCCCAGGGGGCAGAACATTGTGTGGGAAAACTGCACACCTCTGCCCCTGCTCCATCTCCTCCTTTCCCCTCAAACCTTCAATCTATCAAACCTTCAATCTTCAGCTGATCATGTTTCCCAATTTTTTAAAATAGCGACTTAATTCTTTGTCCCCTTTTAAAGTAGCAGTAATCATTGTTTGCACTTTCTTTTTGCTTCATACTTTTTTAACCTATTACAGAAACGTTTTCATCCCTGTGGAAACAGCTCTTGTTAGTCACCAGCAGCCTTTGTGTTGCTAAATGTGGTGGAGAATTCTCAGTCTTCACCTTGACTTAGAAGCAGTATTTGACACAGACCCTTCTTTCTTGAAATATTTTTTTTGTGTGTATATGTTTTCTTAGTGTTTCTCTCTCTTGGTTCTCCTCTCTCCTAAATCGACTACTCCTTCTCATTTAAATGTCACCTAATTTTGTTCATATTGAAAGAGTAGAGAGCCCCAGGTTTCTATCTTTGGATCTTTCTTGTTTCTGTCTCTACTCACTCCCCATGTGACCTCATCTAGGCTTTATGTTTCATCTGTATGCTTATAACTCACAACCTTATATCTCCACTCTATCCTCTGTTGAGCTGGAGACCTTACACACACACACAAAAAAAAAGAAAAAGAAACTTATTTCTAATGGCTCTGGGATATGGAAAGTCCAAAATCAAGATGCCAGCAGGATTGGTATCTGGTAAGGGTTGCCTTTTGCTTCTAACATGGTACCTTGTTGCCACATTAGAATATGGCACCTTGTTGCTGGATCCTTCAGAGGGGAGGAAAGTTGTTTTCTCATGTGGTAGAAGGGATGGAAAGGCAAGGGAATGCTCCCTTCAACCTTGGGCCCCCCAACACACACATTTTTTTGAGACAGAATCTTACTCTATTGCCCAGACTTGAATGCAGTGGCCTGATCACAGCTCACTGCAACCTTGAACCTCTGGGCTCAAGTGATTCTTCTGCCTCAGCCTCCTGAGTAGCTGGGACTACAGGTGCACACCACCATACCCAGCTAATTTTTATATTTTTCGTAGAGACTGGCCTTCTTCTTGCTTAGGCTGGTCTAGAACTCCTGGCCTTTAGCAGTTCTTTCACCTCGGTCTCCCACAGTGCTGGAATTATAAGCCATTGCACCCAGCCTCCTTGAGTCATTTTATAAGGGTGCTAATCTCATTCATGAGAGTAGAGCCCTCATGAATAAATCACCTCCCAAAGGCCACACCTCTTAATACTGTTCCATTGGAGATTAAGTTCCAACATGAATTTTAGAGGAGGAGACACCATCATTCAAACCACAGTAGTGCAGAAATCAGTCTTAACTGGGAGTATCTGGAGTGGCTTTATGGAATATAGGTTCTTTCAGCAGATGGTGATAAGAGAATATGGACAACATGATTCCTATCAGAGCAAACCAAGGCAAAGGTGAATGAGCAGGGAGAGGTGTTTGAGAAAGTTGAACAATAGTTTGGTTACAATATAGAAATAAAACTATGAGGCCCACATCATGGAAAGTTTGAATGCTAAGGCAGAGATTGGGCATTTTAATGGGTAGGTAACCAATAAAGAGAATGGGAAGTTTATGAAGTACATAGTATTCACATTGAAAACTGATAGAATTGAAAGGCAGCCACGATAAAGCACATGAAGAAAAATACTAATGAAAAATAGATATCGTTCTGGGATGCTTTCACTGTTTACAAATGCAGGTACATGCGCTCTCTGTTATTCGTTTTCCTGGAGGGCTCCAGGCAATCAGCCTTTATCTGTCCTGGGCTTTAGGAAGAGGACAAGGTTAAAGCTGCAATAAAGGGTAGAAATAGCCTAATTGTTTTGTTCATGATTTTTTTTTGCTTTTTATATGCAAACTTAAACATGTCATTCTTAGAAAAGAATGCTTAAAGAGAAGGCTTGAGGCAGGGGAAATCTGGCATATGTTAAAATTTCATGTTTCAGGTAAATAAAAAATAGTAAAATTCTCTTTCAAACATAATTTCAATGGCAAAGAATAGTATAAATAAATCAAAGTAAATCTTGATTTTATTTGCTTACATTAAATGAATACTCAACAATAATAACAGCTAAATTTGTCATTTGAAAAATGGTGAGCTTGGGAAACTGAGGCAATCACAAATAGTAATCTAGCTCAAGTTTACCGCTTTATTAACTTTATAGCTTTTCTTGCAGTTAATAATACAACTGCTTTATATTGCTATTTGTTATTTTCATTTTCAACTAGATAGCTTAAGGTGAAGGGCCTTTTACTTTTCTTGAATCTCATACTTCTCATGTAATGATTAACTAGGCCATAGAATTAGAATTACACGAATTGCATTGAATTGGATAGCCACCCTCTTCTACACCAGAATGGAAGAGTTAATTTGTAGCAGACCTTTCTTTTTGAGTTTCATTGTCATTTATTATTCAGTTTGTTCTGTGTAAGCTACCATTTTATTTTATATAGGATCCCAGAGTCCATTTATAAGTTGAATTCTCTGCCTCTTGGACAGTCATTGTTCACTTAAAACCAGATTTATGCTTTAGAAAGATAAAAGAAATAAGGCCAGGCATGGGCGACTTGTGCCTGTAATCCTAGCACTTTGGGAGGCCAAGGTGGGAGGATCACTTGAGTCCAGGAGTTTGAGGTTGCAGAAAGCTACGATGATGCCGCTGTCCTCTGGCCAAGGCAACAGAGCAAGACCCTGTCTCAAAAAAGAAAGAAAGAAAGAAAGATAAAGAGATAAGAGGAAGAATCCAAGAATCAACCTGTTTTTTTTTTTAATTCCTATTTGTGATATCTGCTCTTCTAATGTTATGTTTGACTTTGTGGCATGTGTTAGAGGTGAAAGTGGGGAATAGATACTTGGAGTCAAACACCCAATTCTCTTTCTTCTTGCATTCCTCACCCATTTCTCCCTAGCTCACTATGAGACTAGTACCGTTATTTATCCAGTAGGCATTTTGACAAATGCATTTTATATTTAACTACAAAAAGGTCCTACCTTCAATGAAGTCACAATCTGGGAAGAAAGAGATTCAGTAATGACCCAGTTAATTGGCTTGATTATAAAATGTTGGCTTTTAGTTAGCAGAATTTCTATTTAACTGTTTTTTTTCTAATCATCTCAAGAGTAACCCATCTGTTCAGTGAAACTGGTTAGAACCTAAAAGCCTATATTCTAAGGGGTTAATCAGAGGTATTGTTAGAGGTACATGTATGTGTATGTATGTATGAGTTGACAGTTCAATACATAATTTTTGAGATGCATCATTTTGCCAACACATGATAGCATTTACGTGAAAAATAAAGAGGAAAACTCATTGCCTCAATAAGCACTTACAGTTGTCCACCAAGTGCCTGGCACTGGTTACTGGTGTTCTACACATGATATGACCATGCCCCAGATCAGCTCCCAGTCCAGTGGAGGAATTAAACGGTGAAAAAATTAATTAGTGCAGTATGGTAAGTCCAGCCAGGACATGGATGAGGGAAAATCTACTTTCAGGGAAGTGTACTTTCAGGGCACAGGGAAGTGTTCCTGGAGGACACTGAATAGGTGAAATATAGGGGATGACGGGAACGGTGTAGGCAGCAGCAGGCTGGAGGCAGTGCAGGCCATTTCCTATGACTGGCTTGTAGAGTCCCTGATGAGGTTGGTTTGAGCAACTGGAAAGATACTAATGTTGACCATTTCTCATTTCTATTTTATTTGGGGAATAAATATTTCTTATACTACTGGCCATACATCTTATATGAACTCCATTTAACTCAATGAATTAAGATACTTGTTGGTTATTCCCTCCTGTGACACTAGAGGTGGTGTCTCTTTATCTCTTTTGGAACCTGTCCCTTTATACCTTCTGAGAAACTTTGCACTGCAACCTTTCCCTGCATATTGCACTGATAGCTGCTAACCAAATCACTTCCATCAACCTTTAAACATGCTCAACTTTGTGCCATATTAACCTTAATTCCATACATATGCCCCGACAACCGCTGCTGCCCTTTATGATAGAAACTTCTAGAAGAGTTGTCTCTAATTCCACACTGCCACTTAAGCCTGGACCACTCCCATCTGGCTTTTGCCTCCAACGCTCAATCAAGACAGCTCCTCAAAGGTCACTAATGACTGCCATGTCTCTTCATAAAGTGGACTTTTCCGGTTTTTTTTTTTTTTTGGTTTGCCTCTTGGATACGTTTGGCACTATAAATTAGTTATCAACTTTTCTTTCTTGAAACAATTTTTTACATTGGTTTCCACAACATCACACTCTTATTTTTCCTCCTATCTCTTTGAATTCTGCTTGCTCCTGCTCATTTCCTTCTGTAGGCTTATTCTCCTTTACTCAGTTGGTAAATAAGGGCTTCTTGAAGACTCAGTACTAAGCTCTCTTCTCGTTTTATTCTTACTCTTTCCATTAGGCAATCTCATCCATACGCATGGATTTAAATTTTTGGTCCTCTAAAAACCCCCAAATTTGAATTTCCAATCAAAGCTTGACTTTTAATATATCTGGGTTTGTTTAATATGCATCTCAAATGCATTCCCCATTCCTTATATCCTGAAATTAGGCCTGCTTGCCTTGTGTTCTATGCAGGAAAATACAAAAATATCCATCTTATGCTTTGAGCCAAGAAATCATGAAAGACATATGTAATTTTAGAACACTTTGGAGCAGAGTTTCTTAACCTCAGCACTATTGACATTTTGTGCTCGATTAGTTCCTGTTGTGGGCGTCTTCCCTGTGCATTCTGGGATGTTTTATCAGCATCTCTGGCCTATACCCGCCAAAGGGCAATGGCACTCCCTCCAGTTGTGACAACACAATTGTGTCCTGACATTGCCAGACATCTCCTCGAACAAGGGCAGGAGGCAAATCAACCCTGACTGAGAATCACTGCTTTAGAGGGACGACAAGAGACAGCTGTTGTTTTAAGAAACAGAAATCGCACTGATGTTTTCAGGGCGTCATTAGAACAAAATATTTAATTTAAGGCAAAAAAAAATAATAAGAAATCTAGTCAGTGAATTATCAGTTCAGATATATGCCTGAGATGAATAATACTGAGTATTATTTATGAGCCATCACCGTTTCCCACATGACCTACATGTTATGAATTTCTCCAGTTGTCTAAGACACGCTCCATAAAAGTTGCCCAGCCAAGAATTGTCCAGTGAGAACCAAAGAACTACACGTGGGCTTTGCTGATAGTGCAGCCTATTTCCACACCATTTCTCTCCCCCAACTGTTCATCTCTAAACTGCAGCCACAGTGTTTTTTGATTGTCACATGCTCCTCCTGTCACCCAGTGTTTCTGAGTGTTCTTTGCCTGGAGTGCCCCACCCATTTCACTGAACTTTTCACCCTCAGAATACGGTCCAGATGTCTTCTCCCCATGGATCCTTCCCTGAATTCCCAAAGTCCCCGTGCTTCTTACCCTCTCCTAGAGCTGTGGTCTTTCCCTTCACTTGCACTTATCTAAATTTACTGTTAAACATGCATTTGTATCATTATTTGAATGATCACACTCAGTAGACTTAAAGCAAGTTTGTAAATTGCAAACTCTAAAATATTGTTTCCTGGAGCAACGCATACAACTAAATTTAAAGTAGTAGAAAGAAAGATAGATATCAGGCACGTGGGCACAGGATGTGTAAAATCAGTATGTGCTAAAAATCATCCTTGACAGAGTGGCCATCCACAAAGTGAGGAATCTCTCGCTCGTGTCGTGGCACTTCCTGGATATCGTAATTTTTAATTCTCCCACCGTCGTCCTCTAAAATACTGTTTTTCGGAGCTGTTAAGTTCCCTGGGTGAATATTTTGTATTCAGTTTAAGACAAATTGGTTTAGGTGGTAAATGCATCATTGCTTATTTCACTCTACCCCACAAAACGATATGGATTTTAAACTGAAAATTCTACCTGAAACTGATTGGAGTTGGAATAAAGTTGTAGACTACGTGTAGAGTAGTCAATTTTGTCATAGGGTGTTGACATTACTTTTGGATCTCCAGAAGAAAGGGCTGTGGTCTTCAGGGTACCCTGGACAGTTTCTCGGTGATAAGAGTGAAAACTCGTTTTTGCTTTGTGAATCCATAAGAAAGAGACCTTTCAGGCAAAAGTGACTGATTGTGACACTTGTTCTAAGAGGATGAGTTGTGAATTTTACACTGGAATGTAATGTTGCCTGTACAACTTTCAACCTATTTGAAGATTTTCGTATTTTCACAGCAGTTGAAATTTGTCGTGAACCAGCTTTGTCCTCCATGTCCTACAAAATACAACAAAATGGTCTGCCTCTGGGTATTTTCAAACTGCCTGTGGGTAGACAGAACTGTGCTAATAATACCTGGAACTTGTGAACATCCAATAGAGAGGTGAAATATCAAAATCAAAAATAACTTATTTTCTTTGATATGTCTTTGTGTTTTATGACCTAGGTAGGAACAATGGCAAAATTTTGACATGTTCAAATATCTCAGAACCGTGGAGTTAGTATCTATTAAAATCTGAATGCTTTATTGTCATTTTAAATCATACTTGCCTTTTAAAATATTGGAAAACTTTTTATACTCCATATAAATATTAATACATAATCAGTCCATTAAAATAATGCAAACCTAATTGGAAAAAAAAAATAAAGAAGCGATACTGAGACTTACTGAAAGTCACAGAGCCCGCAAGGTTAGAACTAAGCATAGAAAGTGAAGAATTATGTTCCCAATGACTATTCAACTGGGCTTTGTGTTCAAGGTTATATACTCTATTTATTACTAGTTGTAGTAACATATGTCATAATTGCTCAGCTTAATACCTTAAAGAAGTATTTTTCCCTTATAAATAATAATTATGTTGGTTTTTATATGTCAATTTAAAGTATCTATAGGAAAAGAGAGTCCTGTGTGTGACCACTAGAAAACTCTGTTTTTCACTCAATTATACTATGGAGTATTTTCAGAAGTCTCTGTAAGACTATTTAAAAGTCAAATTGAATATTGCCTACCAAGATACTTAAATATTATGTGTCTGTTTCATCTTAATGTTCAAATTCTCCCTTCTAATTTTTATTTTGAGAGATGGAATTGTCCAGCACTTTTCCCAGGAAAAAAAAATCAATACTAATAATAACAATATATTAATATTTAAAGGATCATAATATCAACTTATGGTTGTATATGTATTTTTAATAAATACTCAATCAAGGATAGGCTAGCTCTGCATATAATTGACTTGTCTATGTTAATGAGGAGATGCTGACAATCTCCTAGGCAATCTGGTTTTGATTATCTGAAAGAGTAGACCATAAAGAAATGATATTGTTCCTTCAAAGTATCTTGTCACTTCAGTTGCACACAGGGGCACCTGCTAATCTGGGAAGTCACAGAACTTCCAGTAAATTAGCCATGGTCTTTCATGCTATGTAGACAAAACTCTGGGGTTCTGGGAAGCTACCCAGACTCTGGTTCTCCCTCTTTAGATTGTGGGAGTCATCACCTAAAAACATTTGTTTTCCTCCTAACTCTCACATCACACATCGTGTTGTGTTTTTTGTGGTATTTGCCTATGAGAGTTGAGGTGAGGGTACACTTTGAATTCTCATAAATTTCCTAAGTAGCATTATACTCTCAGTCTATGGCAACAGGAGGGTGGGAAGTGAAGGTAATTGTATTTATTCATCCAACACTAGAATTCTGAAAGAAGCATTCTGTACAAGGTCTGTTCTAGGTGATACAGAAAGTGCCAAGATTTTGAGATGTAAGTTTCTTGATCTCTAAGATCAAATCTGCCCAGAGAAGGCATAGTCCATGGAAGTTTTGCCACAATAAATGAGCAAAGCCCAGGAGAAGTTGGAAATCTCCAGATCACTGCAGGGTATTATTAAGATGGTAAAACTCTGCACAAGAGCCACTGCAGCAGCAGGGATAAGGATCTCTGTCAAGATATGCCTTAGACCAGTGATTCTGGAACTTGAGCAAACATCCGCATCAGTAGGTGGCCTTGGTAAAACTGATTGCTGGACTTGGTCCTCACAGTTTTCGATCAGTAGGAGAATTTGCATATCTTATAGATAAGCAGATGATGCCGACCACTCACTGCCCTAGACATTAGCATCTGAGCCCCTGTACCCATGAACTATAGCCAGAAGCAAATAGAACCTTTTCATGCCTTCATACACAAGGATGTTTGTGACTTAGCAAGGCTGTTATTGGAGACCTGGACATTTTAGCTGGTTTTGTAACATTTGCCTTGTTCCATCCACATTTTTATTATTGCGTTGGTTTTCGTTTTTTATTTGTTTTGTTTTTGGATAATTACAGGGATTTAAAAGGCTCACATATTACCATTCAAATATGCTAATTTGTTAATTTATAATTAAAACACATATAAGCACTAAGGAAACCAGGGTAGTCATGGTATCCTCTCCAGCCCCATCCTAGAAAACTGTGGTCCCCAATCCCCGGGCCTTGGACCAGTACTGGGCTGCACAGCAGGAGGTGAGCGGAGGGCGAGCCTGGAAGCTTCATCTGTATTTACAGCCGCTCCCCATTGCTGATGTCACCACCTGAGCTTCCTGACAGAAGGTAGTTTTACAACTTAGATCAAAGCTCTTCCCAGAGGCAGGGAAGTAGGATACTACCTTCTTTAATGATTACATTTCAGTGGAAGGGCTCCAAGATCCTTAAGAAAAAACATTCTTAGGTTTCAAAAGTAGCAAGAAGCTTTCTTAAAAAAAAAAAAAAATACAGCTCAAGTTAGCAAATACAGAATTTACAATTACTCTGATATGAATGCTCTAAGAAAGAGAGGTCAGAGGCCTGCATTAAGGAAGGAGTCTAGACGTAGCATAGTCTAGCTGAGGGGAACGCTAAAGCCGTCTTTGTCAACGCTTAGTTTTTACATGATTTTAATCACAGAAATAATATGTGGCCCGAACACACTTGCAGAGAAACCAACAACAGAGGGATTGCTAATGTCCTGTGAATTTCTAATCCCTACCTTTATGATAACGAAGCGGGGTGAAATAAGGAGAAGACATTAGCCTAATATGAGAAGGTACGTAGCTTGATCACAACACCGCCCCGAGCAAAATACTGGACAGAAACAGCGTGGAGAGAACAAAGAGAAATATATATTCAATTTCATATAAGTCTCTGAAGTCAAGCCCACTTTCTTGAAAAATTCTTGGATGTCTTATGTAAAGGCTGGCACTCCCAGTAGCATGATGGCTGTCATTCAGTACCCAGTGTCATAAACCAGTGTTAATGGGACCTTATTGCAGTGCTGTCACTTCAGTGGCTGCACAGGATGCATCTGGGTGGGACGCTCATCATCTTGGTGGCTTCATAAGCTGATCTGGGATTGCAGCGGTGCCTGCATGTCACTTCCTACCACCTGAAAGGCCGGAAACTGCTCCAGTTGTAGGGAGAGAGGCACACACAACTTATTATCCACCTCTACAATCCTCAACTTAAAGCATAAAATCTGCTATGTGAAAGGCACTATAAACAAGTGAGTGGTTCCTAAATCATAGTTAAGGTTGAATTTGAATCATGTTATCTCAAGAACCCTCTCCTGTCAGTTTGTAGATGAATAAACAAAGGCGTGGAGAAGAGAAATTATTATATAAACAAAATTAGCAGACTAGTAAAGTGATAAGAGTTCTAGAAATGAGTTCCCGGAACTATGACTGGCCATTCTTAAGAAAACTTAAAAAGACTTCAGAGAGATATTACACAAAGGCTCAGAGGCCTGCCTGTGTTCTAATTCTAACTCTTCCCCTTACTCTGCAACACCAGAGAGATTCATCAACTCCAATGAATGCTAATTTTCTTATCTAACAAATGCGGGGTTGATAAAGATGTGGCTCTCTTAAAGTTCTAGCATCCTGATTCCTGTTTGGTTTGGAGTTGTTTCAGTTTGGTTTTATTTTTAACAAGCTAGATTTGGTATTCAAATTATAAAACATCCTGAAAGTATAAATGCATGACTCCTGAGCTGTTTGTTATTCATCCACAGAGTGTGAGTCCTACTTCCAGCGTCACTTGTTACTGTGATTCCTTAATTTCAATGCACACTATGGGGCTCATGGTAAACAACTGTTTGTGCAGCATAAACTCCAGTCAACTATTACTACAGAATTTTGGTGTTACACTAGTTTGTGTAATAGAATAAAATTAAGAGAAATAGCTACAAATTTTCAACATAAGAAAATTGACATTTTATACAGCTTGAAATGAGTAGCTGTTAGGATCAAGTGAAAGAATTTTGTTTTTGTAAATTGTGCCATTTGATAGGATCATTTTGCTTATAAACTCTGCTATAGTAACTATATTTCTACTCCATGATATAAGAAATAAAATATTCTTCCATGGAAAATTTAGTGGTCCAGATATTAAATATATTCAAAATTAACCACATAAGACATTGATGGAGATATTTTCCTAGGCAAAAGACACAGCAACATTCCAAAACTAATGAAAACAAATCAATAGGAAGGGTTTTGAAAATTGTATTTGGTGCCTAAGAACAGAAACTCTTGTAAAAGTATTTTCTTTGGCAATTATGACCATTCCATTGACCCTGTCCATATTTTGCTAGAATAGAAAAACCAGAATTTATGACTTCTGCTACCACTGAAAATGCTTTATTCATATTTATCCAGTCACTATACATAGTATCTAATGTTACACCTCTCTCTCCATCCCTCAACTCCAATAATGAATCCTCATTAGAGATTAATAATTTGACCTGATAGGGACAGAGCTTGCCAGGAATTGGCCCTCATTGTTAGACGTACTGTATCAATATCTTCACTATTGTGAAATGAGAATTGACTATTTCACAATTTGTGCTCAAAATTTTATGTACTATTCATGCTGTCAAACTAAAAGTTGATCTTTGAAAAGATAAAACTGGCAGGCCTCAAGTGAGACTAAGAAAAAAGAGAGAAGACTCAAATATATAAAATTATAAATAAAAGAGGAGACATTATGCCTGATACCACAGAAATCCAAAGAATCATAAAAGAACACTATAAAAATTACACACCAACCAATTAGTTAAGCTAGGTGAAATGGATAAATTCCTAGAAACACATGATGTGTCAAGAATGAATTCTGAAAAACCAGAAAATTTGAATCCTGAAAAATTAGAAAATAACAACTAAGAGGATTAAATCAGTAATAGTAATAAAAAAATCTCCCAATGAAGAAAAGCCCAAATTCATATCACTTCACTGGTGAATTCTATCAAACATTTAAAGAAAAATCAATGTTAATCTTTCTCAAGCACTTTCAAAAATAATTGAAGAAGATGGAACACTTTCAAGCTCCTTTTATTGGGTACAAATTACACTGATACCAAAGCCAGAACCATTACAAGAAGAGAATTGTAAGGCTAATATCCCTGATGAACATAAATGCAAAACTACTCAATAAATTACTAGGAAACTTAATTCAACAGTACATTAAAAGGATGTTCAAGTAAGATTTATCCCTGGGATATAAGGATGGCTTGACATATGCAAATCAATCAATGTGATATGCTACATTTACAGAATGAAGTACAAAAATCATATGAATATCTCAACAGATGCAAAAAAAAAAAACCAATTTGAGAACATTCAACACCTTTTCATGATAAAAACTCTCAACAAATTAGATATAAAAGAGATGTATCTCAACACAATAAAGGTCATAGCTAACATTATACTCAGTGGTGAAAAACTAAAAGCTTTTCTTCTAAGATCAGGAACAAACAGGATGTGTACTTTTGCCACTTCTATGCTACAAAATAATGGAAGTCTTGGACGGAACAATTAGGTAAGAAAATAAATAAAAGGCATAGAAATTGAAAAGTTAAATTGTCTCTGTTTGCAGATGATATGATCTCATATATAGAAAACCCCTAAGATTCCACCAAAAAAATAAAATTATTAGAAATAATAAATATATACAGTAAAGTTGCAGGATTCCAAATCAATACACAAAAATCAGTAGCTTTCCTATATGCTAGCAATGGACTGTCTGAAAGAAAAATTAAGAAAACAATCCAATTTACTATAGCATCAAAAAGACTAAAATAGAAATAAATTTAGCCAACATGGTAAAAGAACTATATACTGAAAATTATTAAACATTGATGAAAAAAAATGAAGAAGACTCAAATAAATGGAAAGATCTCATGTTTATGTATTGGAAGAATTAATAATGTTAAAATGTTTATGCTACGCAAAGCTTTCTACAGATTCAGTGCAATCCCTTTCAAGATTCCAATGGCATTTCTTACAGAAATTTTTGAAGTTATAATTTTAGAAACAAAATAGTAATCTAAATTCCATATGAAACTGCAAAAGACTCTGAATAACTAGGCGATCTTGAGAACAAAGCACAAAGCTGAAGGCATCATAGTTTTTGATTTCAAATTATATTACAAAGCTCTAGTAATCAAAAAAGTATGGTCCTGGCATTGAAACAGACATATAGACCAAAGAAAGATAATGGAAAGCCAAAAACTAAACCCACCCACATACATATGGCCAACTAATCTTTTGCAGGGGCGCTAAGAATACACAATGGGAAGGTATACTTGAGGAAACTGGATATCTGCATACAAAATAATAAAATTAGATTTTTGTCTTATACTATACACAACAGTCAACTCAAAATGGATTAAAGACCTAAACTTAAGGCCTGAAACTGTAGAATTCTTAGAGGAAAACAAAGGGGAAAAGCTTTTTGATATTGATTTTAGCAATATTATAAATTTTTTGGGATATGACACCCAAAGCACAGGCAACGAAAGCAAAATTAAACAAGTAAGACTAGATCAAATTTAGAGGTCTTTGCACAACAAAATAAACAATCAACAAAATGAAAATCAACAAAGTGAAAGAAAATATTTTTCAAACATGTATCTGATATAGCTTTAGTATCCAAAATACAGAAGGAACTCATACAACTTGATAACAATAAAACCACGAACAAACCACCAAATAACCCAATAAAAAATTGTGCAAAGGATCTGAATAGATTAGTTCCTAAAAAAGATTCACAAATGGCCAACAGGTATTTGAAAAAAGAGTTCAAAGGCATCAATTAGCAGGGAAATGTAAGTCAAAGGCATAATGAGATATCACCTCACACTTGTTAGGAGAGCTATTATCAAAAAGGTAACAAGTGTTGGCTAAGATGGAGAGAAAAGGAAATCTTTGTATACTTTTGGTGGGAATGTAAATTGGTACAGCCATCATGAAATATAGTATGAAAGTTCCTCAAAAGATTGAAAATAGAACTATTTTCCACCAATTTCACTTCTAGTTATATTTTCAAAGAAAATGAAATTTTATGTACCGTGTTTCCCCAAAAATAAGACAGGGTCTTATGTTTATTTTCCCTCAAGAAGACACCCTAGGGCTTATTTTCAGGGGATGTGTTATTTTTTTTTTAAGTACAGTACAACAATCTACATTTATTCAAATATAGTTGAGTCATCTTCTTCTGGAACATCATCCTAACGCTCCAAACCCCGAATTCTATCCTGAATATCTTGCTACTCTCTTTTCTTTAGAACCATTGGCCCCAATCTCTCACATCTAGCAGTAGAGCTCTCATGGGGCCGATGAGAAGGGGTGATGGTCTTTACCGCTCCGAGACGAAATGCACGGGTTGTGCAGATAGGCTGCGTAGCCACGCCCATCACTAGGTCTTATTTTCGGGGTTGGGCTTATGTTGCACAAATGCTTAGAAATCCTGCTAGGGCTTATTTTATGGGTAGGTCTTATTTTCGGGGAAACATGGTAGAAGAGATATCTGCACTCCCGTGTTCATTGCAGCATTATTCGTAATAGCCAAGATATGGAAACAACCTAAGTGTCAGTAAGTGTCAGTCATGGGTGAATGGATTAAAAAAATATATGAAAGGAAATTACATATATGTATAACTCAGCTTTTAAAAAACAAGCAAAACTGCCATTTGTGACAACATGGATACACCTGTAAGACATTGTCCTATGTGACATTAGCTAGACACTGAAAGACAAATTCTGTATGATCTCACTTATATGTGAAGTCTAAAAAAGTCAAACTCAGAAAGAAAGAGTAGATGGATGTGGTCTAGGAGTTAAGGGGTGTGGGGAATGAGGACATGTTTATCAAACGGTACAAACTTACCATTAAAAGATGGAGATCTAATGTGCAGCATGGTGGCTATAGTTAATAATATATGCTTGAAATTTGCTAAAAGGGTAGATCATAAGTGTTCTCACCACTCCCCTACCCACACACAAAGAGTAACTATGTGAGGTAATGGATGTATTAATTAGCTCTCTTGTAATCATTTCACAGTGTATACATATATCAAATCATCACATCATGCATCTTAAGTATATACAACTTTTGTCAGTCATACCTCCATAAACCGGGGAAAAACCTCGTGGGTTTTCCATATATCAAGAGGGGTTTAAAGTTTGTCCATTTTGGACATTGACAATTATTCTTCCTATTGAAAAGTCAAAATCTAATATTGTGACCTGGGTGGGGAGCTTGAGAGATGCTATAGCCCGGAGAGGGAGTGACGTTAGCCTTGCAGGTACATGCCAAGTCCTGTCTTACCACGCTGCGCTGCATAGAGCTTTTCCTGAAAGTCCTTCCAGCTAAACTCTGGGCTGCTAACCCTATGGGCCAATTTTGTTTTCTTTTGCTTCAGAGAATTTCCTGCATTCATTTTCATTCTCAGCACCTCTTTTCAAATTCGAAGTCCTACCAAACATTCTTACACTACAGACTTACTGTGCCGCTTTTACCAGCAGACATGTAATCAGAATTAATGACAAATTATCCTAAGGGAAGTATCTAAAGAATGGAAAAACAAATGCCACATGTACTCACCATGAAATTGGAACTAACTGATGAGCACACATGTGCATAGAAGGAAGTAAGACTCAATGGAAAGTAAGCAGCAGGGAGAAGGAGGAGGGGACAGATGAAAACCTACCTAGTGGGTACAGTGAACACTATCTGGGTGACAGGCACACTTTTAAGCATGACTCAAGCATTATAAAATTGATCCATGTAACTAAAAATATTGGTACCCCCATAATACTTTGAAATAAAAAAACAATAATAAATTATTCAGTAGACTGAAAGCAAAGCCATTTCAATGTTTTTAAATAATATTTTATTCTAGCTCCTATAGATTACAGATAATTATTTTTGTTCCACTACAACATTTGTGTTTCATGAGCCCCTCTCCCCCGACAATGCCAGACAAATAAAAAATTCTTACCAAGTCCATTCTTCCCACCCTTAGCCTATATTTTTGTTCTTGGTGGTGGGGGCAGGGGGGTGATTGTGGGAGTGGGGATTTATGTGGGAGTTTGATGAATCACTGAAAACACAATTTTTCTAAGTCATGAACATGATAAGACTGAATAGGTCTATAAACACCCAGGTTGTGTGATTTGATTAGGACATATGATAGATTTATCAGCAATATAAGTTCAGAATAAGTCATTTTATAGATGTATTTGGTATGATGAAATTTAAATTTCAGAAGGTGATTTTTTTGCTGACTTTATCTCTAAATTATTGGCTAATGCTTTGAGGTAAGAGATAAACACATTTATAGTAATAAAAATTAAGGAACAACTTTCTAACTTTTCCGTAGATTATTTTTCATGGTTACCTTTGATATTTAGTTGTCAAGGTTTTTTTCATTTCCCAACTACTCTAGTCACTATTTAGTTGATCTGTTTCCTTAGGCAATCAATTAAATCAGTCCCATTTTGTTTGTTTGTTGTTTCTCCGCTTGTTTTCAGCCGAGTGACATGAGGGACCTCTCTTACATTCTCTAGGCCTCAAAGTTCCACATGAATTCGTAAGGTTCTTTTTAACTCTTTTTGAATTCTCATATTTTATCACATGGCAATATTTAAAGCCTTTATCTCTGTCTGTACCCTAGAGATGTGGGTAAGTAAGTGTAGGGACATGTTTTTGGCTTCATGTTCCCTGTAATATCCAATTTTAGGTCCACCAATCCTAAAGCTCTTAAAAGGCTGTAACCCAAATACACGGTTCAAATAAACACTGCAGTTGTTTGTTAGTAAAGCAACGGGCTGTTCTGTTCCAGGAGTGTCGTCTCCTCCAAAAGCAGCGATTTCCTAGCTACATTTGTTTGCCCCTCGTTCCTCATTACTGTTTGTTTTTATTCGTCTTTGGAGCTCATTCTCCCATGTACCGTTCACAATTTCTATTCCTGGTAAAAAGGATTTTGTATGATCTTGGTTTTGTTCCCATCAGTCACTTAAAAGAAAAGACACCCAAAGGCAAGGACATCAATCATTTTTGTGAAGGTCCCTGAGAAATTATTATTTATGTGTTGGTAGTAAATCTATTCCACCCCCTAAAGGGCAGAACTGCTGGATTAGGAACATGGTTGGGACAACATAGCAGTCATTAACCTTATCATTCCCCGACAAAGAAAAACAGTGCAACACTGGCCAAAGCCACTGGCAATTTGAGAGCACAAAAGATCAAGAAAACAGGGCCCAACACAGGATAAAACAAGACACCAGGGCGTTGGCACAGATTTCAAATAACTTTCTATATACACAATTACCCTCAAAAAGTGAAAATCAGTAAAAAAAAAAAAATTATTAACATAGCTAGAAAATTCAAAATCTTATAATACATTCTTTAGTGTCTTATATAAGAAAGAATTGGTTTGCTATAGAAATCTCATGACTTATTTCTTCTAGTCTAATTTCTTTTTTATTTTTACTATTAATAGCATCATTACCCTTAATCCCTAAGAGTGAGGATAAAACCACTAAATTTTATTTGTAAGGTAGTTAAAATTACATTACAGGTTCTCCAAAGGGGTAGCTGAGCATAGATTATTTAACAATAAATGTTTCTCAAAAAACTCTATCGCAACAACAAAAGAGGAATTATGGGGAAAGAGCTAAAAAAAAAAAAAAAAAATTGGGGCATGAGCAAGTGCAGGAGGAAAGCACAGGTAGGAAAGTGAGTCCAGGACATTCACCAGATCAGTCCTCTCACCGGGGACAGGTGCCCTCCTCCTGCTTCAGGGATGATGCTTAAAAACTGTCATTAGCAGATGGCAGTGCTTGTTTCCATCTTTTGTGATTTTTATTTTAGTGTAATATATTTATAATTAAACGTAAGTGGAGCAAAGGATCTGAGTGGTTGTGCTACATATTTTATTTGGACTCTGGAGAGTTGGGTACACTACCCACCACCTAGAGCAGTTCCAAGGATGTCGGGAACACAACCATCAGAGCGAGACATGCTGGCTCTGTCTTGATTTTGCTCTACTTACGTGTGTGTTTCTCTCTCACTCTCTCTCTCTCTCTCCCCCCCCTCCCTCTCTCTCTCTCTCCACTGTTTGATTTTACAGTTTTGTTTATCTGTCTTGTTTTCCAGATTCCAAGGCAGCACTCTGCCTGCTGTTGACATCCTTTATAATTCTTCTTATGCACTTAGGCCACCAATTATGTTACAGTTTTCATTCAAATGACATGAAATGAACTCAGATAGAATCCATTTCTTCCTGCCCTTAGCTAGGACAGTCCTGCTACTTAAGTGTAGTCCGCAAAAGGGTTGCTGTTTATTTTACTGGTCTGAAATAATGTTTGGTTGTTATCTGGGGCCATAAGTAGTGAACTTTAATTTGTCCATGCTATCAGTGATGGAATCAGAAGTAGATTGAGGTTTAAGAAGTTAGAGGTCTGAGAATCTCTATATTTTCAGGACTGCCACAGTTTATAGCCATGACTGTGGGCAAATCTAACTAATGTCATTATCTTCCTTACAATGAGATGAGAACACAATTTTTCCGAAGAACACCACTTCAAGAAACTGTTTAAATTATTGAGTTAGACAAAGCTTTAATGTGTAGTGATGTTTTTAGTTAAATTCTTACTCAATACACCAACTTGTAGGGACTTATGTGCACGTGTTCTTCTACATGTGAATGTATATATTTTCATATACATATTTATGATTATATATATAATGTATTTGTTTAGAAAACACTTAGGAAAAAAGGGTATAAAAGTACACCAAATGTTTATAGTGACTACTGTATTTAAGATGATAGTATTTGGGGCAATTTTTATTACTTTCTTTACATTTTTCCTTTTCCTAATATTTTGCAACATTGCATTATAAGACATTATTGAAATTAAATTATAAATACGGCAAGCATCAAGAAAGTCATAATTAATTCAATTTTTATTATAAAAAATTCTCCACTACTCAAATATGATAAAGTGCTTTTAACATAAAAATAATTTTTTAAAAAAGGCAAATTCTTATGTTGTAGGTTCTCTCAATTTGTCCATGAATTATGCATAGCTCTTAAAAAATAATTTATAGTATGTTAGATTTAAATCAATGCCCTTTGCCATTAAATGACACTAGAACTCAATAATACAACTGTTTAAAAATTAAATTAATGTTGGTGATCTGCAAATGAAAAATGTATTTCTATTTCTTCATCTTCCCTCTGTTTCTGAAGATGCAAATAATCCTGTTTTTGTAGTTTTTATTTTTTAAAGATAATGTTTTAGAGAAAGTATCTATAGAATGCTAGATTAGAATCAATTGTGGCTGAGCGAGGTGGCTCACGCCTGTAATCCTAGCACTCTGGCAGGCTGAAATGGGACGATTGCTTGAGATCAGGAGTTTGAGACCAGCCTGAGCAAGAGCAAGACCCCGTCTCTACTAAAAACAAAAAAAATTAGGTGGGTGTGGTGGTGCGTGCCTGCAGTTCCTGCTACTTGGGAGGCTGAGGCAGAAGGATCTCTTGAGCCCAGGAGTCTGAGGTTTCTGTGAGCTAGGCTGACACCACGGCACTCTAGCCTGGGTGACACAGTGGGACTCTGAATCAAAAAAAAAAGAAAAAGAAAGAAAAGAAGAAAAAAAAGAATAAAACGTGTTCCAAATTAAATTTAAAATTAACAAATAGATTATCTCTTTATATTTTAACAGTACATTTACCCCTAGATTATCTGTCTGCATAAGAATCTAGAGCATTCCAAGGTATTCTTCTTGCTTTAGGGTTGGATGCTGCATAAGCATTAACCAATCCTAATCAAAAACACACCAATTATATGTATTTGTACATCACCACTGCTTAATATCAGAAAATCTTACTAGAAATACTGAACAAGTATACAGCAAGCAATTGATAAAAAGATTGGTTCTTGATCTTCTCTTAAATATATATGATGCTAAATATAAAATGTTCTAATGACAGAGGAAATACTTTTGTATTTCATTCATATACATATGCATACATACACATACAATAACATAATAATAGGGAGGACAGGAAGAAGTGTCATGAAATAACTCAATCCAGCACATGACAATTTATATTTATGAAAATTTACAGATGATAAAAACAAAGTTCAATTTTTTTTTTAATTTACAGTTTAGCTCTCTATGTCTTCATGGTTGGCATTGTTTCTGCTATATTGGGTAACTTTTTTATTTTAATCTATTGTTACTTTTTTCTGTTATTACTTATATAATTTTATATATATATATATATATATATATATAAAGCCTTGATAATGTATTCTTTTAAATAAAGTAGAACCCTAAGCATCTTTTTGCAAATAGTGCTAAATCATGAAAATACTAATATGTTAAAATACAATAAGAAGCTAATGAACCAGAAATTTCCTTAACCAAAGGCACTTTTCATTTGGTTTTAGCAAAGCAGAGAATCTTAATGGACAGGTAAGAAAAATCATTTAATGTGTGAAATGCTCATATATCTATTGAAAGTGTAACACACAAAATGTGAATGTATCTTCTCTGGCTATCTAAATTATCTGCAAGAAGGAATCTTAGCAAAGTGCAAAATGCAATAGACATTTGCAGTCTGTCTGTAACAAGCCTATTTCTTTCAAAGAGAAATGGGAACATAAAATGCAAAGGCATGACTGAGGGATCATCTCATGCATTCCGTGACTTCTCAGAATGGCTATGAGTGATATTCTCCTCTCATCTAGCATGGGGCCTCAACTATGCAAATCTGCCGAGGTGGACAAACTACAACCAAGCTGTCTTTGGTGTGAGTTCAGTGATTGACTACGATGATTATTCTGGCAGGTCAGAGCTGATCCTCTCTCAGAAGTAGACTATATAATATCATCTTGTTAAAAGTGGACTAGAGCCTATACTTCAAGAATTGGAGAAATCACATGCAGTAATGCAGTTTCTCAAGGAAGTCTCAGATTAAAGACATAGATAATAAATCTTTACACAAGGAAAATATTTGTTTAAGGTTTAAAAGACTAAGATATAGCCATCCAGATAGTTTGATTTAAAATGAGGGGAAAAATCTGATTCTTAGAATAGAAGTAAGGATATTAGCAGAACTCTTGCTCCCTACCCTAAGGGACTTGGCACTTTTGTTTTCGACTCTGAAATTGTGTTGGGAATTCAGGCTTAAAATTGCAAACATTCTTTGTTCCTCTATAGCTTTGATTCCTCAATATTCAGTTTGTCAGCCAGTCGTATTACTCTATATCTAATTGATTTTGCATGTGCCTATTTTTTCCTGTAGTCGGCACTTTGAGAACACAGCTTTGTCTAGTACATTCCTCTCACTTCAATCCTCATCCCTCTATGATAAGCAGAATTTCTAAAAAAGCCCTTAAGCAAGGGTATCCTCAGGACCTGTGAGTATGATAAGATGTCATTCCCGTGATGAGGTCATGTAATATTATACTGCACAACTGACTTTAAGATTATCCACATGGGCCTGATGTAATCACATGACTCCTTAGATGCAGAGAACATTTTCCTGCTAGTGGTAGAAGAGAAAGTCACAAAACGTGAGAACTTGACTTGCCATTGCTGGCATGACATTGGAGAGGCGTGTGTGAGAAGGGACGTGGGAAGTCTCTAGGAGAGAAAGTGCCCCTGCTCCCATCCAGAAAGGAAACATCCTCAGTGCCACAGCCATGAAGCACTGAATTTTTTTCAACAACCTGAATTAGCTTGGAAGTCGATTCTTTCCTCAATGCCTTCAGATAAAAGCCCAACCCAACCAACTGTGATTTGCGACTGTGATACACTAAGCAGAGAACCCAGCCAAGCCCATGTCCACTCCTGACCTATAGACTTGTGAAATAATAAATTTGGGTCATTTTAAGCTACTGAGTTTGTGAAATTTGTTACACAGCAATAGCAAACTCAGACACCAATCTAGCCAGATTCATCAGATCAGTCTTGTGACTCCATTTACCTTAACATTTTTCTATGTGAAAATCTATAAACCTCAATGCCTTAGCTTAAATTCAAAAATTGTTATTTTTACTTTAATATGCTCCTTAAATTAAACCAAAATTCCTTATCCTACCATAACTTTTACTATTCTTATATGAACATGTTCCCATAACGCTTTGCCAAATTTGATCCCCGAATTATATCATGTTATAATTTTCTATATATTTATCTATCACCTCCTTTACACTGGACACTAACTCCTTAAAGATTGGAATGCCACTTTTAATGGCTTTATATTCTTGGTGCTAGCATACCACCCAGCATCAGTAGGTCTGCATTCCCACTCATGTTGACCCTTAACTCCATATTAAACCCAGTCCAGACCCTACTGTCCTTTGGCCAAGTCATGCTTGCTCCTCACTCTTTATCTTTGCTAATGCACTTCCCTTAGCCGGAATGCTCTGTTTCTTCCACCATCTAACCATATGCTGAAAGAGTAGTCAATATGCAGGTCCTTTATTGAGGTAAATAAACAACTCTGGATGAAAGCCACCTTACATTACACAGAACACAACTAGAAGTCTGAATAGAAACAAGAACACTAGCCTGGAGCCATGGAGTCTCTGCGATACCAAAAGGGTACAATCCCTCAAGGATTTTTTTTTTTTTTTTGCAGTTTTCTTAACAAGACTATGCATTTCTTGAGTACACAAACCGCATTTTCACTTTTTATTTTTTTGATACCACTAATAGCAGCCTATTGACATAGAATATATGCTTAAGAAACCAAATTTGTATTCAGGTTTCACAAATTTCAGAGAATATAGCAATGGCAACAGCTGTTGCACTGCTCATTTCATCACTATTTCTTTGATTCAAACTCCCTGTCTTTTTTATTTATTTATTTATTTATTTATTTATTTATTTATTTATTTATTTATTTATTTTATTTCAGCACATTGTGAGAGTACAAATATTTAGGTTACATCTATTGCCTTTGCCCCACCTGAGTCAGAGCTTCAAGCGTGTCCATCCCCGAGACGGTGCACACCACACCCATTAGGTGTGAATATACCCATGCTCTCCTCCTCCCGCATCTGCCTGACACCCGATGAACGTTATGACTATGTGTGCACATATGTGTTGATCAGTTAATACAAATTTGATGGTGAGTACACCTGAGTCCCTACCTGTCTTGACCCGCCAAGCTGAAGCTGAGAATGGGAGAAAAAGTGTGAGTCACAACACAACTAAGGCCCAGAGAAAACGTTCTCAAGGTCACAGGGCCAGAATGTTGTAGGCCCAAGACTGAAACCTGTGCCTTGAGACTCCACAGCTTGTGCCCAACCTCACTCCACCACCCTCTTGCCCACCAACACCCTAATCCCACTCTCTAACACCCCAGGATCAGAATCCATCACATTCCTTCAGGGTGGTTGCTATGGTTTGAATATCCATCCATTCCAAAACTCAGATTAAAATGTAATCACCATTATAATAATATGAAAAGGTGGGGCCTCTAAAATGTAATTAGGCTATGAGGGCTCCACCCTTATTCGTTAGATTTTTTTCCTTTATAAAAGGGCAAGTCCGATGGCCTTTCCTTCTCTGCCCTTTTACCTTTCTGCTGTGGGATCAAGTGGCCTAAAAAGTCCCTTGCTAGGTTCTGGTCCCTTGATCTTGGACTTCTCGGCCTTGAGAATTGTAAGCCAATAAATTTCTGTTTTTTATAAATTACCCAGTCTCAAGTATGATGTTATAGCTGTAAAAACAGACTAAGACAGTGGTCAAATTGGGGGGTGGAAAATAATTAAATGACATGAAGTGTTTTGAGATAGGTTTTTGAATACAAATGTTAGAAACTAACACTAAGAAAGGACTACACAACACTATATTTGGACAAAACATATCAGATAGATAGATAGATATTTGATCTGCCGCTGCCTATGTCCTGGATATGACCTACCCTAGTTTTTTAGTAGATTCAGATAGTATTCCAGATAAATCACTTTTCATATCAAAAGGTACCTGGCTTTGACAGAGTATAAACAGGCCCATAATTTATAGTTCTACTGTTACTGCAATTAGAGCTTCGATGCTGGTTTTATAGACCAGGAATGACCTTTAGATAATATATATATTGTTATATATACCTTTAGATAATATATATTATTGTTAAATTATTTCTAAAACCACTCAAGGATTTTTTTTAAACTAATTAAAAGTACAGTTTTAAATCAAGCAACTCAAAATTGTTTTCCGTAAGTCAGGCTAGTATAGTACAAATAAAAAGGGATAATGAGAAAATATTTTAACATTTACATAGGATAAAGAGAAGTTAATGCTACATTTTGCAAAAGGCAGTTGTGCTTGCTAATTAGATGTGTTATTAAACATAATTTATGTGTGGAATTGGCCTTTTGATTTAACCTAATATATCAGCAGGTCTAATTGTTATTAGCTAGGTCATGGTGAGGATCAGATCTCCCTAACATAAGGCCTGAGGTATGGGAAAGCAAGAAATCTTACAGAATGGGCTTAGAAAGTAAGGAAGGAAGGACATGTAGAAGAGCGGTAAGTAAGGAGAAAATAGGAAAGCTAGGAAAGAAAGAAAAAGACAAGGAAGAAAAGGAACTAGAGGAACTAGAAAAAATAAGAAAAAGTATAGAAAGGGAGGGAGAGAGAAAACGAAGGAAGGAACAAAGCAAGGAGGGAGGAAAGAAGGAAAGAAAGAAGTAACAGACAGGAGGAAGTAGAAAAAGGGAGAAATGGTAAGAGGACATGCTGCTCGCTCTCTTCTCTCACTCTCTTGATGGCAAAGTCTACTCGTCAGCCACATGTAATATGTCCCTTGTCCCAAACATGACATGTTCTGTCAGGCTTATAGTTTCCAATTTATCCCAACACTGTTTTTCTCCTGGCAAACTTCTCCTCCATTGTCAAAACTCCAAACAGTAACGCCTTCCCCAGTCCTGGAGCGTCCAGAAAAGTCAGAGACATCACCTCACCACCACCACCCTAGCACCTCTTCTGTTGCAGAGAGTAAAGTGTAGAGTTACTGTTACTGTTAGGATACTTTTCTTGTAATTTTGCAGCTGTTGCTTTACTGATGTGTGGTCTACCCATTAGAATGCATACTTCTTGAGGCAAGAAATAGTCTTATTCATTTTGTATTCCTAGATCCTTGCACAGGGTTTAGTTTATAGGAAGCACTTAATAATTCTATAAATTACCACATTCACTTCTCACAACTAGTCATGTGAATTAGGCATTATAGCCCTCATTTTACAGAAGAGTAAACCTCGATTCATATTATTTAAGTGACTTGTCCAATATCACTAGTTTAAGTGAACCTGAAAATAATTCTTTGGTTCTCACTGACAAGATCTAGAATTGAGAGAGTAATTTTGATAATTAAAGAAAGAACAGTGAAAAGCCCTTCAACGTGTTCTAAAATGATAGGTGGAAGTAAGACCAAATTATGCTAGTTTTCATTATGAATCCTTTGTGAAATCTATTCTTTGTGTATATCTATTTTAGAAAAGTTAAAATTTATATTAATTTGTGAAACAGAAACAGGGACACCATGGTCTCTTATTTGTTATTTATGATAACTGACTTATAACATTGGGACAAAAATAAACTTAAAATGTACTTGGATTAGACCTATAATTTTAGATCAACAAAAGATTTGAATTCGGGGTGTGTTCTTTCATATATTAATTTAATAAATGGTTCCTGCCCATATATACTAAGCACTGACTCTTTGTTTAATCTTACCTTAGTTTACACTTGTTAAAATATGTTCCCATGCCATACATTTCTAACTCAAGCATGGAATTATTTTTCTTTTGTGATTTTTTTGGTTGGTTTTTCGATCTTAGATTTTATTTATTTTGCAATAGGATGTCTAGCTTAAGTTAACTATGTGTGCAGCCAGGACTATGCATTTCTCTCATTTTGTAAATAGACATAAAGACTTTCCTGTTTTCTATTGAATTGTACAATATTTTGTGGTTTTCAATATTTTGTTTTATAATTACAATATAGGACATATATTTAGTATATAGGTTTATATTTGAGCAAAATCGCAATATATTAATATTGCTAGGACAGTTTGCCAATGGGGCTATGATTTCTGAGTATTTGCCCTATAACTTCAAGAATATGATAAAATTTAACTTAAGAGCTTAAAACCTAAGCAGAATTGGTACTGTTTCATCAGGGAATGCACTGGATGGTTTATAAACTGAACATCAGAATGTCTAAAAGAAGGCTTCTCCCAGAGCCCATTAACCTTCTAGAAGCCCCAGCCTTTACTTTTCTGACATGAGTAAAATGAACAGGATTTTAATAAAAGTCCTGCAGCAGATATACCTGAAAGGTCAGGGCTCATGATAAAGCTGCCAACACTGCAGCTTTAAGAAAACAGATCCTGACGACCTTTAATAATACTGGGTCTGCCAGAGCACATTGCAGAGAATCTGTATTTTAAAATTCCATTTGAGAAACTGACTCCCCTTTGACAGGATCATGGTCTTTAATCTCATTTTTGGTGTGCAAGAGTTGACTGTATGCCCTGTGAAAACTTGCATTTTGTATGTTTCTCAGGACCTTGGAAAATAATTTTTTCTAGTGGTAGATATGCCTCCTCATCTTCAACTTGGACTTTCTGATCACCCGTTTCATTAATACTAAACGCTCCATATCTGAAAGTAGAAGGAATTTATTATTGAAGCAGAAGACTTAATTCGCCCAAGTGTCTATTCCACTTATTTTCATTTTTGTTCCTCATCTCTTTTCAACTTTTTATAGATGGAATGAACCTGACATTGGGAATTGGAGATATATAACAATAATTTGTACATCTGTGTGTTCACTAGTAGAAAAGAATAAATTTATCACTATAAACATAGTTGTTAAGTACTATAACTCCCATTTGCTAGTGAGTAATCAAAGACTTCAGAAACTTAAGTAATTTGCTCAGGTTACCACAGGTAGTAAATTACAACGGCAAAATTCACTGTTTTTAGATCACTCAGTTTTAAAACCTCATACTGTTTCCAATCTTTAAGACATGTTTCTACATTTCTGTCCTTGTCATCTCAGTTAAAATAAATTTAAAGTAACAATGCTAGAATAATAGTATGGGTAAAAAATGAAATTGATTTAAATTCTTCTAGAGTATCGAACTAGAGGAAAACTTCCATATTCTTTTTGTGAAGTTATTTCAATAATGGCAAATCTTACAAAGATGTTACCAAAACTAAACAAAACACAACAACTCATATCACTGTCACCTGAGTGTTAATGCAAAAGTCCCAAATAAAATAACACTAAACAGAATCCAATGGCATATTATAAATAATATTTCATCATGAACAAGTGGAGATTTTTCTAGAAAAGCAATAAAATTTGGTATTAAAAAGTCTAACAAAATTTTTCATCATATTAATAGACCCAGTGAGAAAAACAATATGATCATCTCAGAGATGTTAAAAAGACATTTCTATTAAGTAGGGATTCAAATACTTCTTTAACATGAGTGTGTGTGTATATGTTGTATGTGTGTATGTGTATATATATACACATACACACATATATGAATATATGTGTATATATTTGTATATTCTCTAAAAGCCAACATTTAGCCAGCATGTTCCTAAAGGACAAACACTAAAGATATTCCCACTGGCACAAGACAGTGCTGCCCACTGTTTTTCCTGTGATTTAGTATTATGTTGGAGAGGTATGACAAAGAAAGCAATTAGAGGCATATGGCTTAGAAAGACAGAGATAAAACTACCTCTATTTGCAGATGATATAATTATTTATCTGAAAAACTAAGGAAAAATCAATGAAACATCTACTAGAAAGAGACAATTTAATAAAATAGCAAAATAGCCTACATGTAATTATACACAAACAGTTGTGAAGATATAATGGAGGATAATAGAAAATCTTCTTACTGCACTTTCAGTTAGTAGTGGTTTTCAAGAACTTTTTTCTTCCATTTGAGAGGTGAGTACAAGCGTGGTGTGTGCATAGAACAATAAGATTTTGTGTCTCAGTAGAAGAAGAAGGAGAGAAAGGAAAGAAAATTCAATGCAGGATCTTGGGGTGGTGAAGAGTCAAGTTGGTGGCTGTGAAGACTGGTGCCTGAACACAAGTGGTACTTTAGAAAAATTAATCATAGGAAAAAATAAAAGTAGGATGCATGAGAACCTGAAAAAGTGAAGCAGCAGTATGAATAAAAAGGACAGGGCAATGCAAGAGACATTTAACAGGGTCAACCATTGTAAGGGCTGCAATGAGACATTGGTGGAAAGCAGTGAGTTAATTGAGCCAGGAGAGAATATTGACCAAAGTAGGCTGAAGAATCATTTGGGGATGGGGGTGAAGACACCAATACAAGCAGTGCTATAGAAATTGTGGTCAATAATTATTCTACTAAGATTTTCTGCCTATTCTTATCTCTTGCCCCAAATCATTTAAAAGTTAGAAAGTAGTCAGGTCTCCAGAGTGGAATCAAAACTAACTGCACTCATACTTTTCCTTTTTCTCTGGTATTTCCCTTTGTTCTCACACTTCTATCCCCAAAAGCCAAATATAAATGCCTCCCGTTCCACTGTATCGTGCTGAGAAAGGCAAGATGAAAAGGGGGAACAAAGTAAAAGAACAGATGAAAAATAATGTTGGGAGTTTTACAGGAGTTCTGTAGGCTTTTTCGACAAGTTGGAAGATGAAAATTAAGGCTCACCAGACACCATTAAGAATGTCATTCATTCTCCTTCAGCTACACGCGTCCCCACTTTGGGCTCTTTGCAGCTGTAATTCTCAGCCGGAGGTTCTCCTGCCATATCCTGCATCCCTGATAGCAGGGCAAATTCTGCATCTTCAGGAAAGCCCATCTCTGTATTCCCTGAACCCTACTTTATTTTTTCACCATAGCATTTGCCTAACATATATCTAGTTGGTTATTATTTATCTTCTCTCACTAAACTACAAAGTACATGATATGAGAGATCATTTTTCTGTTTTCTTTTGCTTTCCCTTCACTATTGCATTCTGAGATCCTAAAAATATATCTGCCATGTAATAGGCAACCGGTAAATACTGTTTAAATAAATGAATGAGCTAGCCCTAGGAATAGTATCCTACAAAATTCTTGCAACTACATCTTATAGTCAAGACAATTATGAAAAATAAAAAAAAAAATCTAGGAGCTTTTTCCACTCAAAAAATAATAGGTGATATGGGTATGTTACATAGATTTTTAAAATGAATAAATAAGAAAAAATATTCTGACCTTTCCTTAATTCTTGAAGATCATCAGTTTTTCAAAGGGGAGGAAATGATTAGTTTTGGGGGGGCATATCTTCTCTAGAACTTTTCCAGCCCTGTCTCTTGGTGTTAGAATGTTTCTTCTTTTAAGAAACATTAAGACTCAAATTTATTAAGCCTCAAAGCACTCCATGGCTTTATTATGATCTTCAAACTCTAAGGAAGATATCATCACTTCATTAAAAATCTAATAATGGTGATAATGGTTAATGACTGATATATTGTTTCTATTAATACTATCAGAAACCACAAATATAAACATTTTGAAGTTTCTGCATGCATGAAGAATTCTACTATTTTGAAAAGCTGCGTAACATATATATATATATCATCAACTGAACATGTGATTTATTTATCCACCTTTTTAGTGTTGAACAGTGAATTTTATTCCATGTTTTGATGTTATATAAAAAATAGATATTTCCCAGAACTCATTCCATTTCTAATTTCATCCCAATCTCATACAAAGTTAATCAAATTGCAGACTCTTGATGCCCAGGCTCATAAGCAAAAAGCACACGCCTGCTTGTTGAGATGTTGTATTAGAAACATGATATAATTTTCCTGTTGTTTCTCCCTAACTTATGAACCTGATCTCCTTTCACCAGTGAAAAGGAAATGAAGAACCATCACTTAAGAGGTTCTCCTATTGCAATATGCATTGACATCACTCTTCCCTGGATGGGCTGTTCTAGGTCAGACTGAAAACTGAAAAGCAGACTTGCATGCAGATCCCTTTGGCATGGCAACCTTGCAGAGTTCTGCCTGCCACCCTCTCTTCCCCTGTGCCCAGTGTCAAGAGAATGAGCTTCTAATATTCTGTAAAATATGTAGATTGAAAAATTGAAATCTCATTTATCCCAGAAAACAGGTTTCTCAGTACCAATATGCCTTAACTTTTTCTCGAAATGAAGGTCGTTTTAGGAACATAAATGTTTCCCCAAAGTAAATTCAAACAGAATTTTAAAAGTATGAAGCTGGCACAACCATTTTGCCAGCTGAATATGGATAAACACTTTGACTTCATTTCTTATACGTATTTCACATGCACGAAACAGAGAAAGAAATTCCACAAGTATTCGGCGGAGGAAATAGATTTTTTCCCCACTCTGCCACTGTATTATGGTTTATTATCCTCAGAACACTACTCTAAGTAGTGTAATTCAACATAACTTTCAGCAGTGATGGAGGTATTCTGTATTTTCACTGGCCAGTAAGGTTGCCACTAACCATATGCGGTTGTAGAACACTTAAAATATGGTGAGTGCAACTAAACTGAGAAACTAAATTTTTAGTGTTATTCCATTTTAATTTAAATATTTGCATTTGGCCAGTGGGCCAGCACAGTCATCAAGCATATCGTTTAATCTGGCCTAAATTTCCCCTTAAGTCAACTTTAATTTTGAAGTTAATCACTTTGAAATTGGACTTTGGATGCACTTAGATCGGATTTGCCCCATCATGTGAGAGTCCATGCATGTGAGGTGTCCATCAGTTTGAATATGTATCATTTCTATATGTTGGGAACTGTTCAAGTCCTCTCTTCTTAGCTACTTTGAAATATATAATACATTGTTATTAACTGTAATCACTCCACTCTGCAGTTGAACAATAAAACTTCTACCTTTTATCCAAATCTATGTTTGTGCCCCTTAACCTACCCCTTCTTATCCTCTCACCCTTCCCAGGCCCTAGTATCTTTTGTTCTACTTTCCCCCTTTATGAGATCAACATTTTCAGCTCCCACATATGAGTGAGAACATGTTACATTTGTCTTTCTGTGCCTGGCTTATTTCACTTAGCACAATGACTTCCAGTTCTGTCCATGTTGCTGAAAACGGCATGATTCTTTTTTATGGCCAAATAGTATTCCATCGTGTATATATACCACATTTTCTTCATCCATTCATCTATTGATGGACACTTAGGTTGATTCCATATTTTGCTATTGTGAATAGAGCTGCAATGGAAACCTGTCACTAAACTTGAAATGAAAATATTTGTAAGTGAGACCTGCTTTGTGGTAGTGACAAAAAGAGTCAACACTAAGAAAAATTAAGAACAAAATATTTGGCAGTAAACTCAGGTTTAATTTAAGTAATTATGTTTGGGAATACATTTTTGCCACTGAGGTGCAAGACCCTAAAATCCAACAGCTTACTGATTATCTGAACTGCTTAGAAAGACTCAACTGTTTCCATATAAAAGCTAATACTATTATAACTTAAAGAGGATAAAAGTAGGATTGACATTGTCTAACCAGAAGCAAATTATTGCCTATCCATTTTCTATAGGGCAATCAGACCACTTTTATGTAAGATAATAAATCTGCATAAATGAACTGTTTGTAATTAAAATTAAGCTTGCCAAATCATTTCATGAATGTTTATAAAGTTAAGTGCCTGTTAATAAAACAGTTAAATTTTCATTGTTATTACTTTCTTTAAAATTATTCCCATTTGAGATGAATTATTTTCTTTTTTTTTTTTCTTTTTTTTTAATTTCAGCATATTATGGGAATACAGATTTTAAGGTTTCAATAAATGCCCTTTCCCCCCCTCCCCCCACAAGTCTGAGTTTCCAGCATGACCATCCCCCAGACGGTGCACATCTCACTCATTATGTATGTATATACCCGCCCCCCTCCCGCCTCCCCCCTGCCAAATACCCTATTACTGTAGTACCTATGTGTCCACTTAGGTGCTGCTCAGTTAATACCAGTTTGCTGGTGAATATATGTGGTGATTGTTTTTCCATTCTTGGGATACTTCACTTAGTAGTATGGGTTCCAGCTCTAACCAGGAAAATATAAGATGTGCTATATCACCGTTGTTTCTTAGAGCTGAATAGTACTCCATGGTATACATATACCACATTTTATTAA